>JAODAL010004896.1:0-150364 GCA_025379985.1 Phyllomedusa bahiana
TTTTTTCTTATTTGGAACTGCTGACATTTAGCACATTGTGTTAAAGCTTTTTGTATATTTTGGATTTGGGTGACAGTGATGCACTGTGTCACATTGTGGAGCATTATGATATGGTGTGGGGAAAAATTTCTTCATCCCACCCTGAGTGTCATTTAGCCTAGAAACGTCCCTAGTCTACCCACAGAATAAAGGTAGCCACATCAGGTGGGTCCCTACTCTAATACCTCTCTGTGGGGCCAAAGCTGCCATACGTGAAGTGTTGTGCTCCTTCCACACTGGTTGTAATGACGTCATGCAGAAAGGTGGGAGGTGCACAAGTAAGATGTTTTTTTTCTTAGCTCCAGATATCTGTGACAACCTTCCAGTCACTCCCAAAACCACTTGCTTATGTTGTACCTGGTAGTTACGCTAGATATTGGTTGCTGGTCATCATAACGTGACCCTTGTATATACTTTTACCTATGTGTCGTTTTTATAGAGTATGATTGTGTACAGCATTTTGTATCAATCAATAGCAAAGTTTCTCTTTACTTTTTAATAGAGACAATGACCTTTCAAAATGTCTTTAGTGGCAGTAATTATTACCTACTTTATAAGTACTTTGCCATTGCACTATACCAAACATCATACAAATTGATTTTGATTGTTAAAATCTGAGATTTTTACAAGAAAGATACCATAACTCTTTTTTACGCTGCACTGTTTGAATTACAAATGATGCTGATATCGTATTACAGATATAGTTTCGACTTGAAAATGAACATGCTTAAAGAAAAAATGCATCTCATCTGCACTGCGTATGAACATCTGAAGATTATTATTATTGATGTATAGGGTGCTGCAGATTTTTTTTTAGGCAGTTATACATAATGACTGTGCAACAAAAGCGAACATATAAATGTGCTACAGGAAAATATGACACAAAGATTTCCCAGACTAGGCCATCAAGTCTTTAATGGAGTATTATGATTTCAGCAACTGTACATTATTCTTTGTATAATGAAACCTCATAAAAAAAAGTCATAAAACGTCCCTGATGGATATTCAGTAGGAGCTGTCACTGTTACTTTCAGGAGATAAGAATCTATCAAGGGTCATGAAAGTCTAATCTGGCTGAACTGCTAATGGTGGGTGGAGTTGCTATCAGATAAGGGCTTTTGAACAACCCCTCATTCACTGAGCCCGATCCACATACAGCAAATGTGGGCTGCTAATTACAGCTGACAACCACTACAGCTCCGATCCCTGCTATTTAAACCCTTTATATGTTGCACTCGCAACGATCATCTCAATGAATCAGTAGCCGTTTCTTCCCCTGATCCCCTCCCATAATAAGAACAGAGGGTGTCAAGCAGTTGCCGTGGCTGCCAAAAATCCTTATAAAGGCTTCTGTAGTTGCCATGTTACTGCTCCTATCACATCCTGCCATAACTATGTAAAAAGGAGGGAAGAGAGAACTGAGGGGTCAGGTAAGTCTCTCACTACACTGGGATCTATCCAGAAACCCCATTTGGTGAAGTGGTTTAAGTGGATGGCAGATTTACTGGTGTAGGTTTGCTTGGTGATGAGGTGCATCAGTGCTTGGGAAATTAGACCACAGAGACTCTCAGCTTGTGGGATCTCACAGGCTTTACACACGGCTCTTTACTTTTAGAACATTACACTTCACAGGTAGACACTACACTTGTATACAGGGCAATTATTTACACTGCAATTGCTTCCCTGGCAATTCCCCTCTCTCTCTGTCTCTTTCCCTCTCTTGTTCCCAATAGCCTTTTTACCCAGGGGCATCGCTAGGTAGTTTTATCTGAGGCATAAACCTTGGATAAGACTGCCGGTGCCGCGAACCTCGCTGAGCTCCAAGCCGCTGCCAGGGGTCTGGAGCACCGATGGTCTCTTCAACTGTATGTGTGTCCTTTGGACGCATGTACAATTGAAAGCTTCCAAGGAGAGAGAGTAAGCGTCACGCCGGGAAGAAGACGAAGCCCCGCAGGAGCTTCAGGGAGTGGGGGAAAGGTGATTACTGTTATTTTTTATTTTATATATGCCATATTCCTAGCTATATACTGGGGGCAATATTACCTGCCTAGCATTTTTGGGCATATTACCTACCTAGCTATATAAGGGGGGCCATTTTACCTATCATATACTGGTCCCTTTATTACCTCCTAGCTAATAGGGGGCCTATTCCTGTTATTTTTACGGGGGCCTTTTACCTGCTAACCCAATGGGGGGGCCATTTACCTCCCTAGATATAGGGGAAAAACATTACCTGCCTACATATACTGGGGGCCATATTCCTCCTAGCGTATACGGGGGCCCAATACCTGCCTACTTTTAGGGGGGCCATATTAATGTTTGCTATATAATGGGGGCCATTACCCCCTAGTTATAACTTGGGGTATATTCCTGCCTAGCAAAATTGGGGGCCATATTACCTCCTAACTATATACTGGGGGCCATTTTACCTGCCTATCTAATTCGGGGGGCCCATATTTTACTTATCTTTAACTGGGGCCATTTTACCTCCCCATCTAATACTGGGGCCCTATAACTACCTAAAAGGGGGGCCCTTTTTTAACCGCCTACTATACTGGGGCATATTGCCAACTCCCCTTTTTTGGCGGGGGTCCCCTATTTGGATAACCCCCCGCCTTCCCGGGCAGAGTTGGCGAAACTCCCGCCGCCCAGGCAGCGGGGCTCTTTTAAATCCCGCGGCCCCAGAGTAGCCGGGTCCTACCCTGCGCCCCGGGCCCTCCTACAGCGGGTGAAGGGGCCGCTGCGCCCGCTTAAACCCCCCGATCTCGGGCGGGGAAGAGGCGGGAGGGATCGTTCCCCCCCCTCCCTTTTTCCCCCTGATGAAGCACGTTGTGCCCGTAATACGGGTCAGCGGAGCGGGGGAAGTGACCGCGGCGCACTCACTCCCGGGTCGCTGAGGAGATCGGAGGTGCCCCGGAGCTGCAGGAGCCTGGAAAGGGTAGTGACTTTTTTTTTATTTTTAGTAGCTATAAGGGGCCACCGGGCACAGGGGGCAACACCAAAACAAAGGGGGGCCCTCCCCAACAAGGGGGTTTAACTGGCAAAAAGGGGGGGCACTACCGGGGCAACAAGGGGCACTACCGGCAACAATGGGGCATCTACCTGACTACAAAGGGGCATCTACCGGGTAAAAATTGGGGGGCACTACCTGGCTAAAAATGGGGCACTCCCTGGCAACAGAGGGGGCACACCTGGCTTACAATGGGGAACTCCCTTGGCTAAAAATGGGGCATACCTGGCTAACAATGGGGGCACTCCCTGGCTAACAAGGGGGCACTCCGGCTAAAAAAGGGGGGGCATCTACCTGCAACAAAGGGGGGAAATTTGGGCTTTTAAAAGGGGGGCATCTACCGGGCTACAATTTGGGCTCTACCGGGCTACAAAAGGGGGCTCTACTTGGCTACAGGGGGGGCATCTACTTCCCTAAAAGGGGGGCTTTCCCCTGCCTGAGGGGCATCCGGGTTTTTTTGGGGGGGCTACACCTGGCTATAAGGGCTCTACCCGGCTTTTTTCCCAAACCCGTTATGCAGTTGGTGGAGTGGGGTGTGGCTTTTTTAAATTGGGGCGTGGCACACCACCTTTGAGGGGCCGGGTCATGCAAATTTTGCTTTACCGCGCCGCCCCTGAAATCTCCTGCTTTTAAATTAAAAATTTGGGCAACTTGTCGGGGGGCCTTTTAACCTATTTTAAACGGGGAGCCCTATTACTCCCGCAATGGGGGCCTATCCCTTTCTACAGGAAAGGGAAATAATTTTTTGACCCCTTGCTATTTGCCCCTGAAAAAACATAAAGGGCCACATGTATAAAAATTGCTAGTCTAAAACTTTTTGTTCTAATAGAAACCCAATCTGATTGGTTGCATGGAAAACAAAGTAGTTTTAGACCTAGACATTTTTTCAACGTGGCCCCAACATCTATAAATTTTTAAGGGAGGTCAATTTAAACTTGAGAGATAAAATATCAAAACACAATCCAAAATCACAGTGATAAATTTAAAATAAAATTTTTTTTGCTTTTAGCTGAGAGAAATAATATTTGACCCCCCACCTTTAAGATTCTTTTCCTACAGACCAGTTAGACTCCCTTATTAACTTGTTTCCAGCATTAAAAACAGTGTCTAACTTGTCCCCCTTTAAAAGACTCCTATCACAGACTCAATTAATCAGTCAACTCTAATCAGACCTAATCCTACAACATGGGAAAACCCAAAGAGCTTTCTAAGATGTCAGGACATCAGGGCCCTGCCAAAGCTTAGGGACTACAAACCATAAGTAACATTTTGGGGTGAAAGAAAACTGTTGGGGCAATAGTAAGAAAAGGGAAGAATACAAAATGTGTAAATCGACATCCTTCTGGGCGAAATTTTTGATCGTTTTCGCTGCTTTGCTAATTTCCCGACAAAATTTTTTTGGGGTCCAATTGTTCGGGGACAAAGGCGTTAAAAAAACAGTATTTCCAGGCGAAAAGAGTCTGCGGGTTTGCTTTTAGAACGTTGGCCATGCTTAAATATGCAAGGGAGTTTGGTTTGGGGCTTTCTACAATTTTGTGTTTTTTTATGCACCAATAGGGCCGCCGCCTTAAATTGTTCACTATAAAATTCCGGGGTAGCTATAAATCAGGGCAGAAAAACCCTAAAAAAACAACTGAGGCTCAGGTGGAACATCAGGACAAGTTGGGGGTGACGGAACACCACAGAAAACATGGGGTCAAGAGTGGCCAATACATTCTGGGGGGGGCAAAAACAGGAATGGGCCACAGAGGGCACAATGACACAGTGTGAAGGTCAGGGCAGCAGCAGCTGACGTCAACGGTGGCACAATTTAAAAATTTTTCTGGGGGTGGCCAAAACAGTAATGCCACAAGGGGCCAAAAAAGAGAGGGGGAGGGGGAGGGCAGCAACACAAGGGCAAGAGTGGCAAAATTTGACACAGTGGGATGCCCCACCACCAGAAACAGAGCGCAGAATGGGGTCTAAAGTGGCAAATGACAAGTGTGGGGGGGGGGGGCAATCCAGTCCCTGACAGGGTGGTAGGAGAATGGAGAAAGGGAATGTGGGCATCATGGGGGGGCCACAAATTGGTGGGGACGGGATTTGAACCCAACTCTTTTCACATCATGGCTGATGTATCTGACGCCAAGGCTAGGGTGAGTAAAATTCCCCTGGCCGATCCACCCCGTTCATCTTGACAAAGGTCATTTTCCCACATTTCCGGACAAGGGGTTTCTCCTTGGAAACGATGGCCCCCGCCCACTAAACACCCCTCTACCCACCCACTGGCCGGGCGGGCACTTCTCCACTGCAACCTGGGGCAAGTTGCGCCCCACCATCTATTTTGGCTGCCGTAGTCCAGCGGATTTCTAACGGGGGTGGCAGGTGCGCCAAGTAGCCACCCCCTGTTGGATGGGGGACGCTCCAGGGCCCCGCTGCGCTGGGGAGCCCTCCTCACTAGGGGGGTGAAGGAAGTCTCACATGCTACAGACTTTTTGCTGATGGAGCTGGGATGCCCTACCCCCCCCACCTTCCCCAGAAACATGGGGGAGTAGTAGTGGGCTGAAGAACCCCCCCGGTCAACCTTTTAGAGGAGGGCATGCCCATAGCACGGGCAACTGCTACGGAGGATTTTCCCTATAGTATTTGATTTTTTCCTCCCTCTCAGCAGCTGAGAAAAAACCCCATTTTGGGCCGTTTTCGGGTCCAATAGAGTGGAGAGCCGGAAGTCATCCCTCTGCCAATGGGACTATTCACCTGTCCTACCCCGGCAAACAGCATCTGCCCTCTAAAAAGTGACCCGAGGGGTCCGCCCCATCCCACTGTATACGCCCCGGTCTTGCGGGTCATCTGCCTATCTTCCTTCTCCACCCCTCCTCCACTGCTCCTTCCTCCTCTCTTTCACATGGGTGAAAATCCAACTTCATTTTCATAGACAAAGCTTCTGCTCCAATGTCCTCCTTCCCCAGTTCATCCCCCACCGGAAATTTTGGGCCGCAAGAAATTGTCGCCCAAATTTTCCCCTCCCCTGCCCCCAACAGATTTTTTAACATCTTTTCCAGGACATGAAAAACAGTGGGAATGACGTTTTCATCCCTTTTGTCCTGGGGACTTTACGAAAACGTTTGCCTCTTCGAAGGGCCCCCGCAAACGGAGTTTACCATGACTCCACTGGTGACATCAAAAATTACACAGGGGAGTACCCTGTTCGCCTGGATCATCAAAATATCGTTAATGGCCTTTCTCTGTTTAACGTGGGGGCCAACATGTGCAGACTGGGAAATTTCCCAAAGGGGGGAAACATCGCATACAGAAGTGTTGGGGAGGCCGTTCTGCCCCTGAAAATCGAGGGGGGTTTCCTGGCTTTGAGGAAAAGGGTGAACACATTTCCTGGCCATTTTCAAAATCTTCTGAAGATCGTGGAAGACTTGACCCCCCTCCCTGCAGCACGGGGCACCAGTTACTCCCTTGTCCATCACCATGTTCCGATTTGCAGTTGGGGGCGGAGAAAGCCACACATCGATTTCTTGCTGCATGACGCGGGGCAGTTCCCCCCTGGTTTTACTTTGTTCCCGAGGGAAGCCAGGTGTAGCCTGCGTGACACCGCTGTGCCCTACACATTGGTATGATGGAGCAGTACTTGTGGGGCTACGATGGTGGTGGGGGAGGAGGGGGGACATTGGGGCAGGAGCCGCAGTTTGACAAGTGGGGAGAAAGCGGCGTCTCCTGTCCAAGTTTTTGGTGTGCCCAGCAGGAGCACATTCCCGAGTGGATCGTAAAGGACACTACTGGCTGACGTAGTTACAGTCCAATGCCCCTGCCGTCACCCCGGAACAAACAAAACTCAAGGGACTGGCCCACCTTCCCGGTTTTACATATTTATGAAGACTGTACTCCTTTTTGGAAAAGAAATTACGCTTGAACCCCATCTCGGTTCGGCAAAGTTTTAATTTTTCAATGGGGGAAATACCCTTTGGAAGGGATGGGGCTGCAGTATCAACAACTTGACAATCATGGTCACTTTGCACTTAATGGTTGGACGCAACTGTTGCTCTTTGCAAACGCCTCGCTGAATGCTGCTGGCGCCTTGAACGAGGAGAGTACATCTGGACCGGGGAGATTGGCAAAGAGAAACAGCTCCCTTTTGCAGGATGGTGGAGCCTTTACGGGTCAATGGCAAAGCTTTCCACGGGCTGCTCTGGTTGCTGCGGGGGCAGGGTGGACCACCACATCTGAGCCACTTTTTTTCCCAGGCCCCCCAGATGGGACACTGCAGTTTGACCAGGGCCTTGGGGCCAAAAGTTACCCGGGCCCCGCTTCACTTTTCCCGCCCCAGATTCTACATATACCCAAAACGGGTCCCCGGGTCTTTGCAAAAACGCACACCGCCGGTATTGATTTTAAAACCGCCAACGTCCCACTGATTGACTACTTTAAAAAAGCCCCGGCCCCCGGCCCCTGTGCCGCTACTTTCTTGCCCGAAGCGGGTTTTTTACCCCTGGCCGCTTGGGTTTCCCACCCACACTGCGTTTTTCCCTCTACTCACGGCCACACAACCCCCTTTCTGGCTGCCCGCTGCTTGACCCCCAAGCGATGCCCTCTTCTCCCCGCGAGATGAAGCCCTTTCTTCTCCCGGTCCCAAGTGCTCGCTACATCATCACGATTTTTTTTAAACGCACTGCTGTCCCCCATCACCCTTTTTGGGATGCAAGGGTGCCCCCCCCACAACATGACCTCCCATGCCATTCTCCACATCTATACTTTGCCGCCTACTGCAAGAAGCGGGGAAAAGGCCCTATTTCTTTGCTGCCAAGTAACTGCTACTGCCCTCTCAAATTGTTTCACCTCGCTATATAGTGGCACTGGCCCCGACCCCATATAGATCCCTTTGGGTGAGGGAACCGGGGTGGACAGAGGGGGGTTGAGGGCAGGGAGGGCCGCACCCATCCCCCCCCCCTCCAAAAAAAGGGTGTGTTGACGTCCACCGACTCTTGGGTGGGGTTTCAGATTACTGCTAGGAAGTGGATGACCTATCAACCAAAAAGAACCTTGGGTTTCGAACAACACACCCCTAGAAAAACAGCGGCTTGTGGGCCCCACCGAGTGACCCCTGCTGCGTCGTTCCCTTGCTGTGCGCGACCTGGGCCCCGCTCCCGGGAAAGTTTGTGCCCCTGCCACTCGAGGTGAAGAGCCTCCACCTCCTGTCCCATTTCTGTTTTTTCTAAAATGACGACCTGTTTGATGAAGTTTCTGTATATGATAAATACACCCCTTTTATTTACTCCAAAAGAACCCCCTAAGAAACTTGGGGAACCCCCTTTGGGTATAAATTTCGCTCCACAAATGGGCATGTAAAATTTTCTTTAGTGCCCTTTAAAAACCTGTGTATTTTTTCTGAAAACAAAAGCCAAACGGCTTAATTAACTTTCGGATATAAATTATGCTACAGGCAAAATTTTTTCTTTGGCGTGAAAAAAGAAAGTTTTTTTTTGTGACCACAACAGCAAACAATGCTTAATTAACCCCCGGGCTAAAATTTCGCAAAAGAAATGAGAAACCCAAAAAATTCCCCCTTTTTAAAAATGGCGCTTATTTTAAAGGTACACAAAACAGAAAAAAAAATTAAAACCTCAGTTATGAATTATGTTTTTAGGGAAAATTTCTTTTTTTGGCGGGAAAAAAAACATTTCTTTTAGTGTAACAACCAGAACAAAGCTTAATTTAAACCCCCGGATCTAAATTGCGCAAAAAAAATGTGCAACCAAAAATTAAAATGGTTTTGGATTGAAAAAACGCTGTTTTTTTTAATTTTAAAACAACAGGAACAGGCTTAAAAACCCCGGGTATTCAATTGCCAAAAGAGCGATAGATTAAAAAGTTATGCACGCATTGGACCACACTGGCTTTAGTTCCCAAAACCCCACAAAAACAAAATTAGAACAAGAGAAGCAGTTCTGAGACAAGCTTTGACACCCCCCCAAAAAAATTTCTGCATAAAAATGATTTTTTTGTATGAATATATTAGCACCCCGGCGCACCTTCCCCACTCGTAAAAAGGAGAGCGGATGAGCTCCCCGCGTCGCGGCCCCACTTATTAGTGTAGGACCTCCAGAAACCCGCCGGGGTCGTTGCTTCACTTACAGTCATGTGGTGCCCTTTCTTCCCCCCAACTCTTTGCCCCATGTAACGCCATGTGCTCGCAGCCATTTTATCAATCAAAAGCACGCTTCTTTCCCGTGAATCACCCGAAAATTTGACTTCGTTCAGAATCGAAGTTTTCCTGAAATTCTAAACGAATTCCACTTCGTTAGAATCAATTCGCCCATCTCTAGGCGCAATGCAGAATCTCACCTTGTGGGGTATCCCTGACCATGAGGAAGGTGAGATATCAGCCTAAAACTACAGTCTAAAACTTGTTAATGATCCCAAGGCAGCTGGGACCAAAGTCAACCAAAAAAAAACATTGGTAACACATTACGCCGTAATGGTTTAAAATCCTGCAATGCCCACAATGTCCCACTGCTCAAGAAGGCACATGTGCAGGCCCGTCTGAAATTTGCCAATGAAAACCTGGATGATTCTGTGAGTGATTGGGAGAAGGTGCTGTGGTCAGATGAGACAAAGATTAAGCTCTTTGGGATTAACTCAACTCGGCGTGTTTGGAGGAAGAGAAATGCTGCCTATGACCAAAAGAACACCGTTCCCACTGTCAAGCGTGGAGATGAAAACATTATGTTTTGGGGCTGTTTCTCTGCTAAGGGCACATGAATTCTTCACCGCATCAATGGGAGAATGGATGGAGCCATGTACTGTAAAATCCTGAGTGACAACCTCCTTCCCTCCGCCAGGACATTAAAAATGGCTCTTCCAGCAAGACAATGATCCAAAACATACAGCCAAGGCAACAAAGGAGTGGCTCAAAAAGAAGCACAGTAGCACATGGAGTGGCCTAGACAGTCTCCAGACCTTGATCCCATAGAAAACTTATGGAGCGAGTTGAGTTGCTAAGCAACAGCATCAAAATCTTAATAATTTAGAGATAATCTGCAAAGAGGAGTGGACCAAAATTGCTCCTGATGTGCGCAAACCTCATCATCAACTACAAAAAACGTCTGACTGCTGTGCTTGCCAACAAAGGTTTTGCCACCACATATTAAGTCTTGTTTGCCAGAGGGATCAAATTCTTATTTCTCACTGAAAAAACGCAAATAAATTTACACTACCGTTCAAATGTTTGCGGTCACTTAGAAATTTTCTTATTTTTGAAAGAAAAACAGTTTTTTTCAATAAAGCTAACATTAAATGATTCAGAAATACACTCTATATATTGTTAATGGGGTAAATGACTATTCTAGCTGCAAATGTCTGTTAATGCAATATCTACATATCTGTATAGAGGCCCATTTCCAACAACCATCACTCCAGTGTTCTAATGGTACATTGTGTTTGCTAACTGTGTAAGGAGGCTATTGGATATTTTGAAAACCCTTGAAAACCCTTGTGCCAGTATGTTAGCACAGCTGAAAACAGTTTTGCTGATTAGAGAAGCTATAAAACTGACCTTCCTTTGAGCTTTTTGAGAATCTGGAGCATTACATTTTTTGGTTCGATTAAACTCGCAAAATGGCCAGAAAAAGAGAACTTTTATGTGAAACTCGACAGTCTATACTTGTTCTGAGAGATGAAGGCTATTCAATGCGAGAAATTGCCAAGAAATTGAAGATTTCCTACAACAAAGCCCAACTACTCCCCTCCGGGGAGGGGCCAAACAGGCCCCAAAAAAGTAAAAAAGAGAAGTGGGGGGCCCCCGCTGCAAAACCCTGAGCAACAAGCCAAGTACATTAAGCCCTCTAGTTTGAAAAACGGGGCATCGCAGACCCCAAAACCTGGCAGTTTCAAAATAGTACCCGCAAAACCCCAGGGGTAAATTTCTACAGTAGGAAGCGACTTTTGGTGGGGTTTCCTTCGGGGCGGGATGGCAAAAAAAAACCCATATCTGGACGGCAAAAAAAAGGGAAAAAATTTTTAAAAAAGGGCTAAAGAACACAAACTTTTCGACGGGGGAAAGACTGGGAAAAGTGTTTAGGGACAGACAAATCGAAGTTTAAGGAAATTTGGGAAATTAAACACAAAAAAGAACTTTTTGTTAGACGCAAACCCACTGAAAAAAAGCGGGAGGGAGCCTGACACCCCCTGCCCAAGCAGGGGTAAAAGTTAATGTAAAGGGGCCCGGGGGTTTAGAGATGGGCGAATTTCTAAAAAAAATTCATTTCCCATTTTTTCCCGGAAAAAATTATTTTTTGCCCCCAAATTTTTAATTTGTTTGAAAATTCACTTTAAAAAAAACAGCTTTTTCCTGGCTGCAAGGGGTTTCCCTAGGGTGTTGGAAACACCGCACCACCAGAGTCAGACCCCAAAAAGCCATGGCAAATCCTCAAACTCGCCATCTGCAGCGATTTTCCCCAGATGTGCGGGGGCGTCTGGGGGAGGAAGTCGAAGCACCTGCAGAACTTTCTCCACTAAAATTTTCCATGCTCAGGACTTCCCACATTTGCCCTTCACTTGGAAACCAAAAAAAAAATTTTTCACCCCCCTCATCTAAACCCTTACACAACAACCCAAAACGTCTTTTGCCCACCTCCCCCTCCCTCCTCGGGCCAAAAGCTCAGCCCCCGGGTCACTGACCTCTGTGCTGAAGACCTGGCCACCCCAATTTTCAAAGACAAAATTGACATTTCCCGGGCATGACATCTTATCACAAACCCCAAGCAGAATCCATCCTGTCCCTCCCTGAAACGTCCTCTAATCGCTTTCAGCCTTTGACCCGACATCAAAGAAGAAGTTTTCCCCAGGCTTCTGCTGCCCGCGTGCCCCCCCACCTGCTCTATTAAACCCCTTTTCCCCCCCCCTTTGGGTCCATTCTACCCCCTCCAGCTGCCCCCCTCCCCCACCTCCCTACAATTTTAAAAACCTCTCCTCCCCACTGGAAACTTCCCACCCTCCTTTAAACCCCGCTTTTTAAAACCCCCCCCCTTTACTAAAAAAACCCCCCTCTGGACCCGTCCTGCGGCCACTAACTACCGCCCAAGTCTCAAACCCTGCCCTTCATCTCTAAACCTCCTAAAATTTGTTTGGGTTCTACCTCGCCAAAATCCGCTATCTCCGGGCTAACTCTCTTCTCGACCCTCTGCAATCGGGTTTCCCCGCCCCCAAAACACTCCACAAAATTTCTGCCTAACTAAAGTTCCAATGAATTTTCCAAACAGAAAAATCTCGGGGTTAACTACTCATTGCTGTTTCTTCGGGATCTCCTGCAGCTTTTGGGGACACTGTTTAAACCCCCACCCCTCCTCAACATGCTCAGCGCCAGGGGACCCCGGGACCCGCTCTCTTTTGGGGGTTCTCTTCCTACCTTCTGACGGGTTTTCCTTCAGTGCCCCTCTTTTTTGGGGGGTTTTTTTTTGGGCAACCTCTTCTCCTTTTTCCCCTCTTTTTTTTGGGGTTCCCCCGGGAAACCTTTTCTTGGCCTCTCCTCTTTTTTTTTTTTAAATTTAAACTGTTTTTTTTTATTAAATTTTTTTAAAAAAAGGGCAGACAAAAACAAACAGTACCATAAAATTTTGGGAGTAAGCACAATACCCAACATGTCCAATTTTGTTAAATCTCACAGTAAAAAATCAAAAAAATTTATCAAGAAAAACCTGAAACCGATTTTGATTCACAAGCTATTAAAAAATTTTAAACAAACTAGGGGGACAGACACAAGCCCACAAAGTGGAAAAACCGTCTAAAACGAAGAGATCTATTGTGGTTAAGATCACCAAAATTAAATTTCCAAATAAAAGGGGGCCTTGTGAAAATTTTTATAATCCCCCCCAAGGTCTCCAAATAGCTAAAAGGGTTTCCCAACCCCATCGTTACGTAAAGCCGTAATATTCCTTGTCCCGAATTTCCCCAATTCTGGAACACAAGGTTTTCTCTAGATGGGGCAGAGTCCCTTCCAGCACTTGGCAATCAACCCTTTAACTGCCTTTTCTGTAAAAAAAAGAATCTAGATAAATTTTACGTCCCAGAGGGGGGAAATGGGACATTAGAAGGTAAGTCCGGGGGGAAAAAGGGCCCCAAAATTTTAAATAATCTCAGAGAACACGCCTAAACCCTTTTTTCCCCAAAAGGGGGGTAAACTAATCAACATGCCCAGAATATAGGCGCGACGCCCTGCTCCTTTTCCCCAAACCTCCAACAAAAACCGCCGGAAGTGAGGGGTTTTAATCTGTGAAAAAGGGGCCGGCGGGGGTTACCAATACATCAAAAATTTAAACGGGGGTTTTCTTTGTCATTTTTGAAATTGAAGATGGGGGGCCGCCTGCCCCCAAAAATTCCCTCCCCACCTTCTATCGACAATGGCAAAACCCCAGGAACTCCTCCCATTTTCAACATATAGAGGGGTCTCATCAAAGCACCTTTGAACGGGCGAGATCGGGAATTTTGGGATAAATCGAGATAAAAACCCCTTTTTTGATGTCCCGGGAACCCAGAGTCGCAAAAAGGCCCAAAGGTTTTTCGATACTTTTCAGAACCCAGTACTGAATGCAAAAAATTTTGTTTTTAATTTCCTTTTAAATTTTAAAAAAGGGTCGGGGGCAGGCAACTCAAACTTTAAATTGAAACCCGAAAAGGGCCCTTTTTCCCCCAGAGTGCGGGGGATCTACCACATCTGCAAAATTGAAAGATTCTTTTTTTGGGGAACCGGGGCCACCATCTGGGCACCCCCCCCAAAATTCCTTTTTGGAGAAATGGATAAAATAGGAAAAGGGAGGGCCATGGGGGTTTCCTTTCCAAAGCAAAAAAGAAAACCCCTTTTTATAAAAATTTCGGGCCATACATTTCCCTCGTAAGCCCTTAAAAATTTAGTAATGACGCTAAATTTAAAAATTTTAAAGTAGGGGGCCCAAAATTTAAAGATTTTAGGGGGACCGGACCATCCACACCCTTTTTCGATTTTACCCCACCCTTTGAATACGCGTATACTTCAAACCAAAGGCAGGTATAACCCCCAGCTGTGCTGCCCCGGTAAAATTTAACCACCCCGGTACCGCAAGCCCTCCATCCTTTTTTCCCCCGCTAACAAGACGCCCCCTAGATACCAAAGGCCCGGCCTGCCGCGCATAAAAAAATAAAATAAAGCCCCCGCTTGGAAAAAAAACGAAGGGTCCCAGGGGCACCCCTAATCGGGAGAGTCTCAAAAAAGGTACATCATTTTTTGGAAAAAACCCCACACCCTTTATGGTTTCAATCCGACCAAAAAGATACAGTCCCAACCCTATTCCAGCGGTCCAGGGGGGTTTTTTAATTTCCAAGAGAAATTTTTTGGAAAGTTATTTTTAAAAAAAGGGGGATATCCGGGGCCCAAAAAAATTCCAAGATATTTCAGACAAACCGATTTCCACCCGAAATTTGTATTTCCCTTTAAAGGTGGGCGACCAGTGCATCCGGATCCCTTATTTTTTTTGGTTTAAATTTTTTCCTTATAGCCAATAAGGGGGCCCAAAAATTGCCCCCGAGAGAGAGGAAAAAATTGGGTAATGTTATTTGCCAAAATTAGAAAGGGGTTTTAATAGAAAAAATTGCTGCATACAATGAGTTTTTTTAAAAAACTCTTTTTCCCGACCACCACTGCCGCAATGTCTAAGAAAAATCAAATTTTGCTGCTGTTTAAGGGGCCTCGTAGACAGGGCAAATAGAGGGGGGGAATAGAGGACCCCCTGCCGAGTACCTTTTAACGAATAAAAATTTTTTTTGGGGACAAAGAAAGGGGGCCAGCCTAAAGTACAGTTGGCTGGAGAAATTCCCCCCGGGAGTGCAGCAAAAAAAGGGGCCCCCCAAACCCAAACGCCCATAATGTATGAAACAAAAAAATGACCAATTAAAAACAACGAATGCCTTTTCGGGATCAAGGGGTTAAAAAGGGGCATGGATTCCTTCCTTTTGTTTAAAATGGCGATGAGATAATGGCCCCTTGGTGTTATCCCCCCCCCTTTTCGGGAAGGAACAAAGCCCCACCCGATTTCAATTAAAAGAGACCCGCAGATGAAAGGGGGAGTCCCATTTGCCCCGGAACTTAGTGAAAATTTTTTATGTCCTTTTAAAAATTTCTTTAAAGGTTTTGTAGCTACCGCAAATCGGGGATCCCCACCCTTTTGGGGAATTTGTGTAAAAAAGGGTGTAACAATGGTTTCCGGTATGGAAGACCCCGTGCAGAAAGGAATTTGAAAAAAGGCTATCAAATTTGGGGGTAGTTTGGGGGGAAAACCGATAATATAATAAAATAAGTCCCAAATTTTGGAAACCTTTGATTTGCCTTAGGGGAGGTGGGTTAATGGGATCCCAAAAATTTTCCCCGGGTGTGTAACAGCATTTAAGGATTCAAACTCTGCCAAGCCTTTTGGGAAACTGGCCGCATCCAAAATTGTGCAAGTAACATCCGCTCCGCACTACCGTGGGGGAAAGGGGTCCGGGAATTTTTTAGAGAAACACAAAAAAAGGGGTTTTAAAAAATTTCCGAAAAAAATTTTGGGGTCATAAAATTTGGGTCTCCTCTGTTATTCCTCGGAAAATTTGGAGTAAAAGGGGCCCGTTTCATCCCGTAACAAACTTTAAACCCGGAGTGAAAGTGCTTTATTGGCTCTTTCATAAAAAATTTTTTGGTTTTTTTGAAAACTAACATTTTCTCACTTTATTAATTCCAGACTCCTCAAGCTACTCTTGAGAAACCAAATTTTCCCCCAAACATTTTTACTAGGATTTAACACTAGTTTTATCTTTCCCTTCGTTTAAGCTCCCGCTGAATACTCCCCCATTTCGCCGCCCTGTCCCTCTTTAAACGATGCCCGTTCTATGCACTTCCCCGGGAAAACGCCTTATGGGCTTCCCAAGAATAGTGGGGGTTGGGGACCGAACCCCCGTTAACCTCAAAGTATTCACAAGATTTTTTTTCCCGTTTTCCCCCTATTTTTGCTGGTTTTTCAAACAGGGATTCATTAAAATCCCCCCGTGACACACCCGGGTCCCTAGCTCGATCTTAAGGGGCAGGGCTGACCCGGCGCAGATCTTTACCAAATTATAGTTTTCCCACTTCTGCAGTTTCCATCATTCAAAAAGCCAGAAAAAATTTCCAAAGGGAAAAAATCAAGTCTGGGGTAGATGAAAGCGGATTAGAGAAGAAGTATACGCCCCTTTTTGAGGGGGCCTATCCTCCAAGACAAAAATCCCAAATCTACAAAAAGTTTTTCCCGAATCCCCTTGGACTTATTAACTGTTCGTAGCACTGGGGGGGCCCCCATCCACAATTTATCAATGTTTCTGAGAAAATTAAAATTTTAAAAACCCCCCTACTACAACACTGAAAGGGGGGGAAAATGGGATAGGTTTTTTTTAACAGCCTTTTTTAGAAAGGGTAATTTGGAAAAACCCAAAGTTTGGGGGGAAAAGACCCTTACACAATAAAATAGGGGGGCCCCCAGTGTGCCCTCCAAGAAACACATAACGGCCCCCTGGGTCTGCGAAAGAATTGATAACAAAAAGGGCCCCTATTAGAAAATAATACTGCCACTCCCGCCTTTTTTTTATCTTGGGATGCCCCCATAGCTAAATTTGGGACAACTTTTTTAAGGAAGTTAAAGTTTTTTCCCGTTTTTTTTAAAAAGTTTTCCCCCTTGGAAAAAATGCCCAAATCAGGGCTTACTTTTAAAGGGCGGCATAAAAAGGTTTTCTTTTTTTAAATTTTGGGGTTCAAACCCTTAACAATTTTTAAAAAATATAAAATTTTCCCCAAAAAGATTTCCTTTTGGGAAAAATCAATTTAAATATTTCCCACAACTGATTTTCGTTTTGGGCCCTAAGACGGATAGGGGTGACAGGGGGGAAAGGGGAAAGGAAGACACAGGGCAGACAAACAACCCCAAAAAAACAAATAAAGTTGCACTTGCACATCAAGACCCCCAAGCCTTAGGAGGCATCCCAAATCCTTAAAAAAAACCCAAAAATTCAGTCACGTCAATAGCTCCTTTCCCCTCCCAAAGACCGGGAAAATAGACTTTTACAAAAAAGGGAAGAATCACCTCAGGGGAGCGGAATACCCAACGAGTCAAATATTGAGGGCCCCAAATCTCAATGGGCCTGGGGGGGTCTCGCTACAAACGAGAAAAAAAAGGAAAAATTTAAAGAAACTAAAGTATCCATGGGAACCCGGGGTTTTTTAAGGGGGTAGGGGAAAATATTTCTCCAAAGCCATAGAACCAAACAACACATTTGAGGGGGGGCAAACCTCTTAACTAAAAATTAACCTTTTTTTTTTAAAAAAATGGTACAGAAAATAAACTTTATTCCAACCTACCGTTTACCAGAAAACACCCCCTAAGAGAGGGGAAAAAATGGCCCCCCCCCCCCCAAGGTTTTAAAAACTTTGCAATACACTAGACATTAAAAGGGGAAGTTTTTTTTAAAGTCTTCCCCACCTGCGGGTACTACTACCAATCACCTTCCCAAAACCACCTCGCCCCCGGAATGAAAAACACAAAAAAAGCCAATCTTCCAAAAACCGGTCCAAAAAAAACCAGGACCCTAAAGAAAGGGGGGTCCAAAAAGAAACGGGAAAATAACCCCTTCCCTTTTCCAAAAAAACCAGACATCAAATAGCAGAAGAAAAGGCCCAAAAATTCCCCAAACCCCGGGTTTCGGCAAGGCAGATTCTCCCGTTTGGGGCTGGGGTCTTCTGCCCTTCTGGAGTAAGGGGGGGGGGATCCCCCAAAGGGGCCCCAGTCCCCAGAGCTCTGGGGGCAGAAACTCCCGATGGGGCAAAAACTTGGGAAAAGGGTTTTTTAAAAGTGGAAAAGGTTTCAGGCGTCCATTTCTGGTGGCAATTAACGCAAAGGGGAAAAAACCCCAGCGGGAGGGGGTGGAGTGTTTTTTTAAAAAATTTCCCAGCCGGGGGCCCTTTAGGGGATCGGTTTTTTTGGAGATTATCCCAGGAAAGGGCCGGGAAGATCCCGATCGCAGTCCCCAGGTAATTTAAGGGGGTCCTCGGGTTCTAGCGCAGTCCCGAAATTTGGGGTCTTTTAACTGGGAAATCGGCACCAGATATTTATATCCTTTCGCGAAAGGGGACCCTTATTTTTAAGGGCCCCCATGGGCCCCGTCCCCGTTTTTATAGTGCCAGGGCCCCGAATCCCCTAGGAAGGAACTGAAAATGTTTTAAAAAAGAATTTTTGGGAAAACATCCCTTTTCCCTTTTGGGCCCGGGGCTCCCCTAATCCCCAAGTTTTTCCTCTTTCCCCTGAGTCTAGGTCCCTTTTTACTTGCCGGTTTGTTTTCCCCAAGGGGTTTTGGTTGGGGGGGTTACCGTTGATTGGGAAAGAGGAAACATTTGTCGGGTTTTCGCAGGGCAGTTTCAATTTGGGCCCACTCTCTCCGCCATATGTCTAAGGTCCGTTCTAACCGATGCAAACTCTGCCTTTAAGGTTTCCTTAAAATCTACATAAAAACCTTTTAGGTTCCCCCCCCTTTAAAATCCCCCTTCTGGTAGGAAGATCATTGAGGGGGAAATGCAACCCGGGTAGAAAAACAGATGGGGCCCGCCGGGGCCACCTCCCCAAAATAGCAACTCCGGGGACAGGCTCCGCTCTGTAATGGTAGGTGTCGTCCCCCCATTTCAACTAGTCCTTTTTTTTGGGACAAAGAGGGACTTTTTGGGGCCCGAGACAGGCCAAGTTTTTTTCCAACTGCAAGCTCTTTTTTTTTGTTGTTTCTTAAGGGGCATTTGGAAAAATTTAGGCAGAGTGGGGGAGGCAATTTGTGTCCCCCGAAAAGTGTTATGACTGGGCCCAGTTGGTCTGGGGCCCCTGAGAATGGGTTCCCCCCGTTTTTGGGGTACAGGAAATGTCATGCCCGGTGATTCCCCCCTGAGGGCCACAAATTTTGCAGGTTTACTGCTGGAGAAAGAGGTGGGCCTTTATCTTGCCCGCAGCCCGGGTTTAAAGGAACCCGAGGGTAAGGGTGCAGCTGCCTCTTTAGCCTGGGTTCAATCCCCCGATTGTGTGGGGAAATTTAGTCTCTGGAAGGGGTATAAAACTATGGGGTCCAGGGACTTGGGGCCCAAAAGGGAGCTTGGGGGCCCCAAGGTACCTGTCTCCTCTGAAACTCGGCCCCTGTTGATCTCCCACCTGCCCCGGGCCCTGCTTCTGGAGTCAGCTTTTTCCCACCTGTTCCCCATCCCCCCCCGGGTCAACCCCTCTGGTTGGGGGCGGGGCCCTTCCCGGGGCCCTTTTCGGGGGGAGGGTTTGGACTTACTGTTTCCCCGCAAGGGAATGATGGAAAGGGGCCCCTGAGCGCCCGTTCCGCCCCCGGGGGGACCGCCGGGTTTTCCGCAGGGGGCCGCCGTCACTTCCGGCCAGGCCGGGGGCCCTCCCCGGCTAGGCCTCAGCTCCCATGATTTTTCCGGGGCGCGGCACGAAGAATGCCAAGATTGAAGGCTTCCCTCCCCGGCCCTGTCCCCCGTGCCCTTTTGGGGGGAGGTGGTTGTTTCTGCCGATGCAGGGGTTTCCAGGATGGCCTGGATTGGCCCCCCCATTTTTGGGAGCGATCCTCCAGAGCTCCAGGCTTTGCGGCCATCCCTTTGGGCCGTCCAGGCCCCGCCCCCCGGGCCTCTCCTTTTTTTTCATTTTTACCCCAGCCCCCCCTTGGGCAAACCCCTCAGCAATTTGGCTTTTTGTACCATCTCTACGCTGATGACACTCAAATAACACCTCCTCCCGAGAAATCACTCCTTTCCCTGCTATAAAACACCAGTGGCTGTCCCTTTTCCCCTGTCTCTGAAAAAACATGTTTTTTCCCGTAAACTTAAACCCAAACCCCACAAAAAGAAAAACCCAGTCCAAAAACCCCCGGGCAAATAACCCCCCCCCACCCTGCTATCTCGTGTGTGGGGTTTTTGGCCCCCCCACCATTTCTCCCCAGGCAGCAGGCCCGCTGTCTTGGGGGGTTTTACTAGCTCCCGGGTCTTTCCTTCACCCCAAATATCCAACCCCTTTCCTTTTCCTTTCACCCGCACCTCAAGAACATCTCCAGAATCCGTCCTTTTCTCACTGTGGAAACAACTCACACTCTCATTGCTGCTCTTATTCTTTCTCGTCTTGACTACTGTAACTCCTTGCTTATCGGTCTCCCACTCTGTAAACTCTCCCCTCTCCAATCTGTCCTGAATGCAGCAGCCAGGCTTGTCTTTCTCACTAGCCGGTATACTAATGCCTCTACCCTGTGTCAGTCACTGCACTGGTTGCCCATTCAGTACAGGATACAGTATAAACTAATTAATCTCACCTATAAAGCTCTCCACAGTGGTACACCCCTCTACATCTCCTCCCTCATCTCTGTCTACCACCCTACCCGGGCTCTCCGCTCTGCTACTGATCTAAGATTACACACCTCACTCATCCGAACCTCCCATGCCCGTCTTCAAGATTTTGCACGTATTGCACCAGTTCTCTGGAACATGTTACCCCATGTGATCAGGCACACTCACAACCCTCGCAGTTTTAAGGGTGCTCTGAAACCCATCTTCTTAGACAAGCCTATCAAGATCCCTAATTGTTAACCCCCCAAATTCTGTCACACATTCATCACTTCCTAAACTTTGGCACCCACAGGCACTTATCTGTATATAGATGTATGGTTGGGATGGCAGGTTCATCCACTTTTTTGTATACTACCCCATATTTATGTAAACATGGCTGGACCATTGTAAACCAAGCACTTGTAACCCTTTGTTTCACCCATACACCCTAATAGATTGTAAGCTCTTGCGAGCAGGGACCTCACACCTCGTGTCTGATTTGTACATAGCTTTTTTATAATGTAATGTCTGATTTGTCTGTGCTTATTCCCTCTATCTTGTAAAGTGCTGCGGAATATGTTGGCACTATATAAATAAAGATATTATTATTTATTATTATTATTTAATTTATTATTGGGTGCCATGCTCAAACTAATACCATAGGTATGGTGTGGGTTTGATCTCATGATACAATGCTCCGTTGGTTTCATTAGATATGACAACGCACAATAACAGGTCTATCGCTATTAGAATCGCTTCACACTTCAGTTCTCTGGGCAGTTACGGGGGCAAAACTGACCAAATAACTGAAGTGGGAACTCAGCCTGAAAAGGTAATGTCAGCGCCAGCTGGATGGAACCGAGCTGAGGGCCAAGATCCTATTATAATAATAATGATAATCTTTTTTTACATATTCCACAGCACTTTACAATATAGAGGGTATAAGCACAGATAAACCAGACATTACATTATAAAAAAGCAATTAACAAATCAGACATGGGGTATGAGGGCCCTGCTCGCAAGAGCTTGCAATCTATTGTGGTGTATGGGTGAAACAAAGGGTGAGAAATGCTTGGTTTACAATGGTCCAGCCATGTTATATAAATATGGGGTAGTATACATAAAGAAGTGAATGAACCTTCCCATCCCAACCATTAATCTATATACAGTTAAGTGCTTGTGGGTGCCAAAGTGCAGAAAGTGACGAATGTGTGACAGAATTTGGGGGGTTAACAATTAGGAATCTTGGTCGGCTTTTCAAAGATGAGTTTTCAGAACGCAATTAAAACTTTGAGGGTTGGATGGGGCCGATCACGGGGGGGAACAAAGAACGCTGTGGTTTTCCGGGAGCAGGCACATTTTCACAGCACAAAAGGGACATCACAGCAGGGGTTTCACCCCGTGGGCCCCCCAGAAAAAATTCCGGGGGGGCATCCTACAGCCATGGGGGGTTTGGGATCAAAAGCCAACGGTTCTCGAAGGTTACCGGGGGGCCCCATCCACTTTCTCCCAGATGACATCTGACAACCCCAGCAAAGACCGGTTCATCCGAAACACAACCTTTATTTGGCATTGCCGGGAGAAAGGTCGGGGGCCCCACGCCCCAAACCCCCTTTGCCCCTTTTTGCCCCACACCAGAGAACATATGTCTTGGCCTCTGTGCCCAAACACAGTGAGGACAAACTTTTTCAGGACAGTGGGCAGCACAGTGGTGGGGAAGACATCTCCTGCTTCTTGCAGAAGCGGGCAACTAGTGATGAAGAGAGTGGCATTGGGGGTTATGTTGCGAGCGGTCGGGCTCTGTACAGCAAGGCCTTGGGAGGAAGCGGGACAGGCAAACAAATCGAGTAGCCCATCGTACTTGGGAAGCCCGGGTAAACAAACAAGGCTGGGACCCAAGGGTTTTTTGGGACCCTACTTAAAAAAAGGCAAAAGTGCCCCCAAAATGGAATATTCCAACCCCCTCCATGCCCCTTGCCCCTCTTTTCTGCCTGGGGATGAAATGGGCCCCATTCGGGTCGCCACCTTTGACTACCCCCTCCCCGGGCCCTTTGGGAACAAGGGTTCATCATCATCATCCCTCGGGGGAAAGAGGGCAAAATTTCACGCAGGCAGTGGGGCAGCCGGGAAGTCGGTAGTGGGCTGGAGTCGCAGGATACAGATGCGAAGTCGGGGCCAAACACCCCGATTTAGACACCCCTTTTTAGGGCTCGAAAAGTGCTCAGGGGCTCACTGAGGCAGCGGCGGTAACAGTCATGCGGAAAATTTTGGGGGAAAACACCTACTCGGGGGGATGCCACTTTTCGCCAAGACACCGGAGGAGGGGGAACATGGCTTTAGGGGAAACTGTGTGCAGAAAGTAAAGCGTGACCAGGGCCTAACATTGGCACCACAGCCCTGCATCAACACATGCAGCGTCCCATACGTGGCCTGGGAGAAAGTGTCTCAAATGTGGGGGCCATCCTGCCGAGCAGAACACCCTTTGGCAAGCCTCCCATTTCAGGGCAGTCAAAGGCTCCCCCCACTGCCGAAGACAACTCCCCCGTCTCAAATCAATCTCTGGCCAAGCCTGCTCCTCGACACTCATGGTGCCAGCAGTTTTCACCCAGATGATTGCCAGAGACGCATAGTGTTCCCACCCATCCCAAGTGCAGAGCTGACTGTCTCCTGTCCAAGTTGGTGGTCTGACTCCCCCTTTTTATTGGGACTCTGCACCTTCAAGAACTGGAAGGGAAACCTTTCATGCACTTTACCATTTTTCACCGCCAAGCATACCCCCCCGTTTGCCTGGCTAGTGACAGCCGAATTTCACCATCGGGGAAAGGGGGATTCTGGCTCTCCACCCTCTTGACCCCTCGCTCCGGGGCCAAAAAGGGGGCATTTTTTCACCTGAAAAGGGGAGGACAAACTCAATTAATATAGAGACCCCCCCTATTTGCCGCTAGTACACCCGAATTATCACCATCCGGCAGAGGGAGACCTCGGGCTCCCCACCCCTTTGACCCTTGCTCCCGGGTCCAAAAAGGGGGGATTTTTCACCTCCCAAACGGGGGACAAACTAAAGACAATAGAGACTCCTTTTGTAGTCAGTTGGCCGCTGCCTATCTTCGTCATCGTCCATTGTCTAAAAGGTCTGACCTGTTTTTCCCCCACCCCCTTAGTGATTTGGGTCCCCAACCCAGTAGCAATACATGGACAACCCTGAACCCTGGATTTTTCTGGCTACCGACTAGCTAAAATTTCTGTCTGCCACCTGCCTATCCCACACATCTGCCGAAAATGCTCTTTCAACCCCCCCCTTTTTTAAACCAGGGACGGGTATTGACCCCCACCTCCCCACTCTTCCTGAGCCATTTTTGTAGCCTTATGATCGCTCCCACCTCCCACCGGGTCTCCTCGTGCTGGCTGTCATCTCGGGCTTGATTTGGGCTGTTACTGCCACTCCTCTTATGTTACCAACTGCCCCCCTTCAAAATTATGACATTGGTCACTCACCATTTGATGCGCTGCTTTTTGCTTCTGCCCCCCCCACACTGTGAATTGTCCCAATCTGTGCCTAATCAACACCCCACCTCCAAAATCTGTCATTGCCACTCTGTGGCCTACTCTGCTGCTGCCCAAAATACAACTCTTTTAGAACCACCTTTTGGTTTTTTAAAA
Source organism: Phyllomedusa bahiana (assembly GCA_025379985.1). Taxonomy (NCBI): domain Eukaryota; kingdom Metazoa; phylum Chordata; class Amphibia; order Anura; family Hylidae; genus Phyllomedusa; species Phyllomedusa bahiana. The sequence continues at coordinate 24,078 of JAODAL010004896.1, forward strand.
GTGTTGCCACTATGTTTTGGTTTTTTCCCCTTTTTTTTAATCTGTCCAGGAATGAAAAGGCAAACAAACCATGTGTCCCCCCGAAAAGCTAAGGCTAGTTTTGCATGGTCCTTTGTTTGCATCAGGATTATCACATAGTAGGTAGCCAAAAGCAGGGTGGATACAAAACACAGAACAATGCCCAAAAATTTCATTACGTATTATTTTTGGGATCAACTCCTGTTTCTTTTTGTCTTTAGCAATGATGGATTATTGACCAATTGAAAGTGAACACTGAAGGATCAAAGAAATGGCTAAATGATTAGTGACATCAATGCAAAATTACTGAAGACACCCTCTCCACTCTTTGGGGGGGGGGGGGTGGGCTCTCCATGTGTCAGCGTTCAACAGAATCACCACAATAAGTGAAAAAATTAACTGTTTGTCACAAATAGCAATAAGCCAAGAGACTGGAGTGGCTGGATTTGAGATGTATGTAGGGCTGAAATACACAAACACTGGATTTGACACAGAATTCTCCCAAAAGATGGTAAATTACCTCTTGGACTCAGATTAAAAAAACACCCACCATCTGAAGTTGATGGATTTGGCGTGATTGTCAGAAATACAACACCCTTATTTGACTCAAATTCCCCCACAAAACAAGAGGAGAAATTAACTCTTGAGTATAAAATACCCTACAAACTGAACCAGATGGAACTGAGGCGTATATGGGGAAAAATAAACACACCCTGTATTTTATTCCGAATTTCCCCCACAAACAAGAGGGGCCCAAATGAACCCCTTTGGGTATAAAAAACCCACACATGAACCAAAGGAATTGAGGCATATTGGGGCTGAAAAATACACAACCTGGACTTTATGGAGAATACCCCACCAACTAAAAAAAAATAATAATGCTGGTTCAGGAACAAGTGTGTATACGACACACACTTGTGAAGGTCTTTCACCCCAGTTGCTCAAAAAATGAGTTTCTTTTATAAAGAGTGCAATAATGTGCTGCAGCCGGATGCTTATTGACAGGAGACACACTGAGAAGTGTGAGAATTTAAGATGGCGTCCATTAGAGATGGGCGAATTTCTCAAAAATTCGATTCGCCGACTTCGCTGAATTTTCCGACAAAATTTGTTTCGGTCTGAATTACTTCGGGAAATAGCTATTTCCAGGCTGCACGGAGCCTCTAGGGTGCTGTAGAACGTTGTTCCATGCTTAAATATGCAGAGGGAGCTTGGTTTGGTCTTCATAAAATGTTGTGTTTTATTATGACACGCATATGACTGCCGCCGCTCTAAGAATTGCTTCACTATAAAATTCCCTGGGCACTTAAGAGGGCAAAACTGACCAAAAAACTCAAGCGGGAATGTAGCCTGATAAAGTCAAGGCAGTGCCAGCTGGAAAAAAAACAAGCTGAGGGCTCAGGTGGCAACATCAGTAGGCCACAGACTGGCACAGAGACAGAGTGTGGAGGTGACGGCAGCAACCACAGCAGCATGAGGTCAGACAGTGGCACAATGACATTCTGGAGGTGGCAAAAACAGGAGTAAGCCACAGAGTGGCACATTCACACAGTGTGGAGGTCACAGCAGCAGCAACAGCAGCAGCATGAGGTCAGAGACTGGCACAATGACAGGGTGTGGAGGTGACCGCAGCAGCAACAACAGCAGCAGCAGCATGAGTTCAGACAGTGGCACAATGACAGAGTGTGTAGGTCACAGCAGCAGCCAGAGCAGCAGCATGAGGTCAGACAGTAGCACAATGACATTCTGGAGGTGGCAAAAACAGGAGTAGGCCACAGAGTGGCACAATGACAGAGTGTGTAGGTCACGGCAGCAGCCACAGCAGCAGCATGAGGTCAGACAGTGGCACAATGACATTCTGGAGGTGGCAAATACAGGAGTAGGCCACAGAGTGGCAATATGACAGAGAGTAGAGGTGACGGCAGGAGCAACAGCATGAGGTCAGAGAGTGGCACAATGACAGGGTGTGGAGGTGACCGCAACAGCATCAGCATGAGGTCATAGAGTGGCACAATGACAGAGTGTGGAGGTGGGTGGCAAAACCAGTCACTGGTAAAGATGGTTGGTGGCAGATGGAGAAACTGTCAGCAGATGTGTGGCATCAGGCGGGTGGCAGCATCAGAATAGTGGCTGAGGCAGGTGGTTTGAACTCAGACTCATTTCTCACAGTTTGGGTGAGGCGTCATGGCTGATGTAGTCTGACGCCTAAGGCATTGGTTTGTGGATATCCTGGCCGATCCATGCCTGATTCATCTTGACAAAGACCAGTCGTTCGACATTTCCCGTGGACAAGCGGGTTCTCCTTGGGGTAACGATGGCCCCCGCCACACTGTACACCCGCTCTGATGCCACACTACTGGTCGGGCAAGACAGCTTCTCCACTGCAAACTCGGCAAGTTGCGGCCACACATCCAGTTTGGCTGCCCAGTAGTCCAGCGGATCTTCTAACTGGGGTGGCAGAGTGCTGTCCAAGTAGGCCACCACAGGTTCAAGGTCTGCTCCAGGTCCTGCTGCTGCTGCTGCTGACGAGTGCCCTCCTCACTAGGCGGGTGAAGGAAGCTGCTCATCAGTGACTCCAGACTTAGGTTGCTGCTGAAGGCTGCTCCGACCCCCCACCTTCCCACAGCAGCTGCGGCATTAGTACGTAAGCGCTGAGGAACCCCCCGATCATATCTGTCAGAGGAGGGACGATGTCGCACATAGGCAGCGGCCAACTGACTACTCTATAGGATTTCTCTATAGTATTTGAGTTTGTCCTCCCTCTCAGCAGCTGGGAAAAAGGCTCCCATTTTGGAAAGGTAGCGAGGGTCCAATAGGGTGGAGATCCAGAAGTCATCCCTCTGCCGGATGGTGACTATTCGGCTGTCACTAGCCAGGCAAATCAGCATGCTGCAGGCCATCTGCACAAGTGACTCCAAGGGACTCCCTGCCTCCATCTCCACTGTATACTGCCATAGTGCTTGCGGGTCATCTGCCTCGTCTTCCTCATCTCCATCTACCTCCTCCAGCTGCTTCTGCTCCTCCTCTCTGTCACCTGGGTAGAAAAACTACTCATTTCACCAGACAATGCTTTTGCTCCAATGTCCTCCTCCTCCTCCTCCAGTTCACTCCCCACAGGACTCATGTGGCCGCGAGATGTAGTCGCCACGTCTCCAGTCCCCTGCCCAGACAGATTTTTCAGCATCTGTTCCAGGACATGAAGCAGTGGAATGACATTATTCATCCCGTAGTCCTGGCGACTGACAAATAACATCGCCTCCTCGAATGGCCTCAGCAACGGCAGGTGTCACGCATGAGCTGCCACTGGCTGACATCAAAGTTACACAGGGGTGTACTTCTGTCCGCCTGCATCATCAAAAAATCGTTAGTGGCCTTTCTCTGTTCATACAGTCGGTCCAACATGTGCAGACTGGAATTCCAACGTGTGGAAACATCGCATATCAGCATGTGTTGGAGGAGGCCGTTCTGCCACTGCAACTCAAGGAGGGTGTTCCTGGCTTTGTAGGAATGGATGAAGTGCATGCACAGTTTCCTGGCCATTTTCAGAATCTTCTGAAGATCGGTGGAAGACTTCAGGAACCTTTTCACAACCAGATTGAACACGTGCGCCATGCAGGGCGCATGGATCATCCCTCCTCAGTGCAGCACGGACACCATGTTCCTCCCATTGACCGTCACCATGGTTCCGATTTGCAGTTGGCGCGGAGAAAGCCACACATCGACTTCTTGCTGCATGAAGCGGAGCAGTTTCTCCCCTGTGTGACTTCGTTCGCCGAGGCAAGCCAGGTGTAAATATGCATGACACTGCTGTGCCCTACACATGTGGTATGATGGAGCAGTACTTGTGGAGGCTGAAATGGTGGTGGTGATGGAGGAGGAGGAGGCGGACATTGGCGCAGGAGAAGCAGTTTGACAACGTGGAGGAGAAAGCAGCCTCTCCTTTCCAGGTTGTTGGTGTGCCTGGGCAGGAAGCACATTCATCCAGTGGGCCGTAAAGGACATGTACTGGCCCTGACCGTAGTTACAGCTCCACACGTTCGTGCTGCCGTGCACCTTGGAACAAACCGATAAGCTCAAGGACTGGCCCACCTTCTGTTCTACATAGTTGGGAAGGGCTGGTACTGCCTTTTTGGAAAATAAATTACGGCTTGGATGTCTCCACCTCGGCTCGGCACAGGCCATTCATTCTCTGAATGGTGCAGATTCCACCATTTGGAAAGGAAGGGACTGCAGTACCAACAACTTTGACAGGAGCACTGTCAGCTTCTGCACCTTAGGATGGTTGGACGCATACTGTTGTCTCTTTGCAATCACCTCGTTGAACGACTGCTGGCGCCATGAGTATTGAGGAGCAGGAGCGTCTGGACCAGGAGATGATGGCAAAGATGAACAGCTCCCTTCTGCAGAGGTGGTGGAGCCTTGACTGGCTGCAATGGCATGCGTGAAAACCTGGGGCCGCCGCTGTTTGCGGCAGTGGCAGAAGGGAAACCCCCCACATCTAGCCCACTTTTCCCTCCCGGTCACTGGAGGGTGGGGCCCCGGGCAAAAGGGTTGACGCAGGGCCGGGGGCCAAACGTTAGCCCCCCTGGCACGCTTCACTTTCTGCCCCCCAGATTCTAAAATAAACTCAGGGTTTCCCTTTTTTAAACCGTCAAACGTTTCAAAAACTGCCCAAACTGCCACCCCTGTGTGACCCCCTTTTGCCCCCTATTTTCTTGGCCTGTGAAAAAAGGTTTTGTCTACCATGTACCTTTTGGGCCACCGACATCGCACTGCTTCAAAACCCTTTGCTGACTCAGGGCCACACTCCCCTTTTTCCCCTGGCTGTTTCCCGCCTGACGCGAAACTGACTCCCTTTTCTCCTATGAAGATGAACCCCTTTGGGCTTTCCCGACCCCCAAAGTGAAAGCCCGGCTATATCACCGTTTATTGTTAGATCTTAAACTGCAGCCCCTCCTAAACCGGCCCCTTGGTAAAAAGGGGCCCTGCCCCCTCACAACATTACCCCCCCCTTTCCACTCTCCACTCCTATTTTGCGCCCTACTCCCAAAAAAGCAGGCGATATTGGCCCCATTTTTTCCCCTGCAAGTAGCTGCTGACGGGTCCCAAATTTTTTTCACCCCTTTCGCTGTATATGCCCGCTGAGCCCAAAAAAAACATAGTAGATCTTGACAAAGGGGACCCGGGATGTGGGGAAGCGAGCAGGGCGTTTTGAAACTTATAGTGTTTGGGACGTCACAGAACCCCGCCGGCCCCCCTCTGTTTGGGCCCTTATCTCCCCAAAAATTTTCTTTTAAAGGGCCCTTCCCACTTGTTAAAACCCAATTTGCCCATTTCAGTCTCAAACCCCATTTTTTCCCAAAACCATTTCAAAAATTTCCAAACCCCCATCTTAAAAAAATTTTTTCCCTCCTCTCTTTTAAATAAGTGAAATTGGAAAAGGAAACTGCATTTGTATAAACAATATAAAAAAATGATTTCCCAAAAAATTAAAATTTTTTCTAAGTCTTTCAAGTAGTTTTTTGGGGTTTTAGTCTATTTGGATGAAAAATAAGTTAATGATTAAACTAATATACTTTTAACCTAAATAGTATTATTATTATTATTATTATTATTATTATTATTATTATTACTACACATACAATAACATTCAGATTAGAGATGGGCGAATTTCTCAAAAATTCGATTGGGACCTTCGCCGAATTTTCAAAGAAAAAAATTTTTTTTTTCGTTCCAAATTACTTTGGCAACGAATCGCTTTAAAAAAAAGCACTTTTTTCCGGGTTTGCACAGGCCTGCGGGGTCCCGTAGAAACTTTTTTGGCCATGCTTAAATATCAGAGGGAGCTTGGTTTGGTCTTCATACAATGTTGTTTTTAGTTTTACCGCAAAATGACTGCCGCCGCTCTTAGAATCATTTCACTATAAAATTCCCTGGGCACTTAAAGGGCAAAACTGCCCAAAAAAAATCAAGCGGGAATGTAGCCGAAAAAGTCATGCCACGAAAGCTGGAAAAAAACAACTGAGACTCGGGTGGCAACTTAGTGACAGAGTGTGGAGGGACAGCGGCAGCCACAGCAGCATAAAGGTTTCGGGCATTTGGCACAATGACATTTCGGAGGTGGCAAAACAGGAGGAAGCCACAGAGTGGCACAAAGACTGAGAGCGGAGGTCACGGGGGCAGCAGTATGAGGTCAGGCAGTGGCACAAAGGACTTTTCTGGAGGCGGCAAAACAGTATTCCCCCACAGATTTGGCACAAGAAAAAGTTTTTGGAGGTCACGAAAGCAGCAGCATAGATCAGGCAGTGGTAAAAAACCATTCTGGAGGCGGAAAAAAAAGTATTATGCCACAGAGTGGCACAATGATACAGTGGGGAAAGGTCACGAAACCCAGAAATGAATCGGGCCAGGGGCACAATGCCCATTCGGGAGGCGGCAAAACAGTTTTTAGGCCACAGAGTGGCACAATGAACGGGGTTTTTAAGGCCCAACGGCAGCAGCAGAAATGAGATCAGGCAGTGGCACAATGACATTCTGGAGCGGAAAAAACAGAAATTAGGCACAGAGGGGCACAACCCACCAGTGTGGGGGTCACGGCGCAGCAGTATGAGATCAGGCAGTGGCCAATGACTTTCTGGAGGGGCAAAACAGTATTAACCACAAGTGGCACAATCACACAGTGGGGGAGGTCATGGGGGAAAGCAGTATGAGGCGGGCAGTGGCACAATAAAACATTCTGGAGGCGGCAAAAAAGTTTTTAGGCCAAAAGAGTGGCAAAATTTATACAGTGTGGAGGTCACGACCCACAGCATGAGTTTAAACCCATGGCAAAGGGACTTTTCTGGGGGGGGCAAAACAGGGGGAAACCCAAACAAAAGTGGCAAATTTGACTGAGACGGAGGTAAACGGGGGGCAGCAGCATAGGTCGGGCAGTCAAAAATAAACACAGTGTGGAGGCAGGGCAGCAGCCACACACAGCAGAGGTCAGACAGGGGGGCACAATGACACAGTTTTGGATGTCTTTGGCAACAGCAGAAACAGCATGGGGTCATAGAGGGGGCAAAATGACGAGTGTTGGGGTGGGGGGCCCAATACCAGCCCCCGGGAAAGTTTGGGGGTAGGCAGATGGAGAAATTTCCCACAAAGTGGGGCATCGGGAGGGGGGCGGCATCAAATAGGGCAGGGCGGGTATTTTGGAAACCCCAAAGACTGACGCCAAAGGGCAGGGGTTTGGGGAAAATCCTGGCCGATCCACGCCTGATTCACTTGACAAAGGTCAGTCTTTCCACATTTCCCCGTGGACAAGGGGGGGGTTTTTCCCTTGGGGAAATCGATCCCCCCCCCCGCCGCACTGAAAAACCCCCGCTCTGATCCCCACACTACTGGCCGGGCAGGAAAAGCTTCTCCCCATTTGAAAACCCGGGCAAGTTGGGGGCCACACACCCATTTTGGCTGCCCAGAAGTCCAGGGGGATCTTCAAACCCTGGGGTGGCAGAGTGTTTGTCCAAGTAGGCCACAACCTTTTTGGTTCGGGGACTGCTCCAGGCCCTGCTGCTGCTGCTGTTTGCTGGCGACTGCCCCTCCTCACTGGGGGGGGTAAAGGGAAAAGCGGGCTCTCGGGGAAACCCCAGCTTGGGTTTTAAACTATTGGGGAGCTGGTACTGCCCTCCCCCCGCCCCACCTTCCCCCAGCTTCCGCGGCAGTAGTAAGTGACGCTGAGGAACCCCCCCGGTCGGGCCCTTTTTAGGGGAGGACGATGCCGCACATGGGCAGCCCCCAACTGATTACGGAGGTTTTTCCCCTATGGGTTTTTAAAGTTTGCTTCCTCTAAATAGCGGGAAAAAGGCCCCTTTTTGGGACCTTTAGCGAGGGTCCAATGGGGTTTGGAGAGCCAAAAGTTACCCTTTCCCTGCCGGATGCTGACTTTCGGTTTGGTCACTAGCCAGGCAAATAAGCATGCTGGGGGCCCCATCTGCACAAGGACCCCCGGGGGGTTTCCCTGCCCCCATTTCCACTGTATACGGGCCACGGGCGGGGGTTTTTATCTGTCCCCGTCTTCCCCCATCTCCATCCACCCCTCCCATTTGCTCCCCCTCCTCTCTTGCAAGGGGTTTAAAAAAAAACCACTCTTTTTCACCAGAAAAAGCCCCTGCCCAAATGTCCTCCTCCTCCCCTCCATTTCGGGTCCCCCCCGGACTAAATGGGGCCACGGAGTATTTCGCCAAAACCTCCAGCCCCCTGCCCAGCCAAATTTTTTCCCAGGATCTGTTCCAGACATGAAGCAGGGGAATGATTTTTATTCATCCCGTATTTCCCTGGCGACGGGACAAATCCCGTCCCCCCCCCTCGAAGGGCCTCAACAAAGGGAAAGGGTTCACGCATGGGGCTGCCACTGCTGACATCAAATTTAAAATTAGGGGATACATCGGGCCCTCCCCGGGAAACCCATAAAAAAATCTTTTAAAGGGTTTTTCTCTTTTCAAAAACATTCCGGTCAAAAAATTTGCAGCCCGGGAAATTTCCCAAGCGGGGGGAAAAACATCGCATACAGAGTGTTTGGGGGAGGCCTTTCCCGCTCCCAACCCTCGGGGAGGGTTTTTTCCGGGCTTTGTATAAAAGGGAAATAAAGTGCATGCACATTTCCCCTGGCCATTTTCAAAATTTTCCCTAAAGGGATCGGTGGAAGACTTTTAGGAACCCTTTTTACAACCAAACTGAACACGTGCGCCATGCAGGGGCATGGACCATCCCTCCTCGGTGCAGGGGGCGGAAAAACCATTTCCCCCCATTGTCCCCACCAGGTTCCCCATTTGCAGTTTCGCGGGGAAAGCCACACAAACGATTTCCCTTTTGCATGAAGCGGAGCAGTTTTTTTCCCCTGTGTGACTTTGTTCGCCGAGGCAAGCCCGGTGTGAACTGCGGGGCAAACCCCTGGGGCCCTACAAATTTGGTATGATGGAGCATAAAATTTTGGAGGCCCGAGAAAGGGGTGGGGGGTGGAGGTGGGGAGGCGGAAAAATTGGCGCAGGGGCAGCATTTTTACCCAAAGTGGAGGAAAAGGGAGTCCCCCTGTCCAATTGGGGGTGTGCTTGGGCTGGAAAACATATTCCCCCCATGGGCCCTAAAGGACTTTTACTTGGCCCCCCACCCCTATTACAGCTCCAGACGTCCCGCTGCCCCTGCACCTTTGGAAAAAACCGATAAGCTCAAGGACGGGCCCACCTTCGTTCACATATTTATGAAGTGCTGGTACCTTTCCTTTTTGGGAAAAAAAATTACGGCTTGGAACTCTCCATCTCGGGTCGGCAACCCAAACCAAATTTGTTCTCTGAACGGTGCAAAATCCACCATTTTTTTAAAAGGGGGGGACTTTCAAATACCCAAAAACCCCGGACAGGGCACGGTCAGCCCGCTGCACCTTAATGGTTGGACGCATACTTTTGTCTCTTTCAATTTGCCCCCGGGTGAACGACGCTGGCGCCATGAGTAGTGAGGAGCCCGGAGCATTCCCGGGGCCCCGGGGGATGATGGGCCAAAAACAAAAAGCTCCCTTCTGCAGGAGGGGGTGGACCTTTACTTTTGGGTCCCAAAGGCAAGCATTTCCACGGGGGCTTCTGCTGCTGTTGCCCCGCGGCGGGAGGATGGAAACCCCCAAATCAAGCCACGTTTCCTTTCCCGGCCAACCCGGATGGTGACGCTGCATGTGTTGACGCAGGGCCGTGGTGCCCAAAAGTTAGCTCCCTGGCCAAAGCTTCACTTTCTGCCCACAGATTCTACATAATCCCCTATTCGGCTCCTTTCCCGGGGCTTAGCAAAGAACTGGGCCCCAAACCCCCCCCAGTATCGGATTTTTTTTCCCCCCCAACAATCTCTGCACTTTAGTGCCCCCGCCGCCGCTGCCCTCCTCGCTGGGGCCCCTGTGCCCGCCCACTTCCCTTTGGGCCTTCCGGGAAGGGGGGTTTTTTTTTAAACCCCCTGGCCCTTTTCTTTCCCGACCTACACTGGGTGCTATTTCCCGCCCGACTCACGGCCAAAACGACCCCCCTTGCTGGCCCGCGCTTTCTTTTCCCGAACCCCCAAGCGACGGGCCCCCTTTTCCGACGATAAAGAAACCCTTGCCTCAACCCCCGGCTCCCAAATGCGGTCGGGTACATAAACATTATTTGTGTTTTCCCTCGTCAATGCTGTCCTCATCACCGGGCTTGGTATGGGCCAAGCTGACCTTCAAAAAATGAAACCTTTTCCCATGGGCCCCTCCCACATCTATACTTTTTCCGGGCCCACTGCAAGAAGCAAGGGGATTTGGCCCCATTTCTTTTGCTGCCAAGTAGCTGCTGACTCCCCCCCTCAAATTGGTTTTAAACCTCGCCCATAAGGGGGCGCTGAGCCCAGACCAAATAGTAATTCTGGGTGGGGGGAACCGGATGGGGGCAGAGGGAGGCTGAGGACAGGGGAGGGCCGCTGACCCCCTCCCGGCCCCTGCCAACTAATGGTTAAAGCTGAGGGTTTCCCCCCGACTCTTGGCCCGGGGTTTTTTCAGAAAGTCCCTCTGGGAGGAAGAGGAAAGGACCAAACCAAAACCCAAAACCAAAAAAACCCTTGGGTTGCTGAACAACCAAAATGGCCGCTAGATGACAGCGGCAGTTTTTTGGGCCTCAAAACCCAGTGACCCCTGCCGCGACGTCCCCCCTTGCTGTGCTTTCGACCTGGGGCCCGTTTCCCCGGAATGTTTTTTGCCACTGCCACCCCGCAGGGGCAGAGCCTGCCACCTCCCCTGTTCCCGACATACTGTTTGTTCTAAAATTGGGCCCGAAAACGTTTTTATTTTATGAATCTTTTAATGATAAATATAAAAAACCCTGTTTTTGACTCCCCCAAAAGAACCCAGTTTAAAAAGCTTGGGTAACCCTTGGATATAAAAATTTCCTCCACAAATGGCCTGGAAAAATTTACTTGTATGTGTCTTTTAAAAAAACACTGTGTGTTTTACTAAAGTAAAAGCACAAAAAGGCTTTTAAATTAAAAACCCCTTTGGGCATGAATTAGGCTACAGTAAAAATGAAAATATTTTGGCGTTGAAAAAAAACGGGTTTTTTTTTTGTCAGCACCCTAGCAAAAAAAACGCTTAATTAACCCCCGGATGTAAATTGCGCCAAAAAAATTGACCCACAAACCCAGTAGCTTTTACGTGTTTCAAATTCCCTGTTTTCTACCAACACAACAAGAGATACGTTTTTAAATTTTCCCTGCTTTTTGATTTAGGGTATAGGAAAAATTTAATATTTTTGGGGTTGAAAAAAAAACGGTTTTTTTTTGTCAGCACACCACCCAAAAAAACGCTTTAATTTTAAACCCCCGGATGTAAAAATTTGGGGCCAAAAAAATTGAGCGCCCCCAAACTTGTAGCTTTTTTAGCGTGTTTCAATTCCCTGTTTTCTACCCACACCCAAAAAGAATACCCGTTGTAATTAACCTTTGCTTTTTTTAATTAGGGTAAAAGGGAAAAAATTTTTTTTTTTTGGGGTTGAAAAAAAACGGCTTTTTTTTGGGGTTTAGCAACCAGCAAAACAACCTTTAAATTTAACCCCCGGAAAGTAAAATTGCGCCAAAAAAATTGAAAACCCCAAAAAAATAGTAGCTTTGTACGTGTTACAATTTTTTGTGGTTTTTCCCACGCCAAACAAAAAGAGATACAGTTTTTTAATTAAACCTTTTTTCCCTTTTGAAATTTGGCCTTTCAGGAAAAATTTATATATTTTTTTTCGTTGAAAAAGAACGGTTTTCCCCTTTGGGGGCAGCACACCAGCAAAACAACGCTTAAATTTTTCCCCTGGTTTAAAATTTTGCCAAAGAATTGAAAACCCCACAAACTAGTAGCTTTTAGCGGTTACAATTGCCCTGTTTTTTTTTACGCCACACAACAAGAGATTTCAGTGGGAATTTTAAACCTTTTTCTTGTTTAATTTTTGGGTTCAAGGAAAAAAATTTTTATATTTTGGCGTTGAAAAAGACGGGGGGGGGGGTTTTTTGGGGGCAGCACACCAGCAAAACAACGCTTAATTAACCCCCCGGATGTAAATTGCACCAAAGAATTTAGCCGCACAAACAGTTGCTTTGTAGGGGTTTTAAAATTGCGTGTTTTCTCCCACACAACAAGAAAATCGTTGTAATTTAACCTTTGCTTGTGAATTGGCTACAGGAAAAATTTATATTTTTTGGCTTTTAAAATGAGGGTTTGTTGGGGTCAGCACACCAGCAAAAAAACGTTTAAATTAACCCCGGGATGTAATTGCGCAATAGAATTGAGCAGCCCAAAAAATGGAAAAAAAAAAAAATTTGTATTTAAAAAACGCTGTTTTTTTAAAAATTACAACGGGACGGGCTTAGATCCCATTGGAATTGAATGTAATGCAGCTGCAGTGGACGCACACGGGGTTTACAGATCAATCCCCCCAAAAATTTAAAATAAAACTTTAAAGAGAACAGTCTCTGAGCAAGCGAGACACCCACAAAAACGTGTATAAAAATCAATTTTCTACGAGATCACCCGGGGCAGCCCCTTTCCCCTGATGACAAGTAAAGGGAGTGTGAGCCCCCGGCATCGCGGCCCGGATTTATGTAGTGCCGGTGACGTCAAGAATCCCCCCCGGCCCTGATTGGCTTCCCTCTGCACATGTCATGGGGGCTATCCCCTTCCCCTCCCAGATGTTTTTCCCCATGTAGCGCCATGTGCTGCAGCCTTTTAAATCAATAAAACACACTTCTTTCCCGAAGTACCCCAAAGTTCGATTTCGTCCGAACCGAAGTTTTCCTGAAATTCTAAACGAATTCCATTCGTTAGAACGTTCGCCATCTCTAATTCAGATCCCCCAAAACCCTTTTTCTGTGTTCTTTTTAAAGGTTTAAGAAAAGTTTTAAAAAACATTGCTCCTATATAGAATAAAGCAAAAGGAGGTGCCCCATTTGTTACATGGAACCCTTTAATGATGACATCAAAAAGAAAATGGCTAAGGGAAAGTCATCCCTGGGGATAATTTGTGGAAAATGAATTTAAATGCATGTTCTTTCACTCTTAAGATCTAAAAAAATCGAGAAGCTAGACTTTGCGGGATTACAGTTAATGTAATTTTTACTTTAATAGTGAAGGGGAAAAAAAACAAATTATAAAAAATAATTAGGGGTTTTTTTAAAAAAAATTTCAGGGAAAGGGGTAAAACTAGGATGTTTTTTTTTTAAAAGGTAACAAAAGGACAGAGGGTTTTGGTAAAAAGGGGGGGAACCCTTTTTTTAGTCGACCCCAGAAAGGACAAAAAAAAAATAAAATTAACCTTATGGTTTTAAGTTTAGTCTATAATGTGATGGCTTTAAAAATAAATATGAAAATTGTCTTGTTTTTATATATAATTTTTGCTTTTGAACTTGTTCAACTTATTTCACTGCGATGTGAGTGACTAAGCTTTCTTTCCATGCACCAAATTTTTTCCAAAAACCCCTGGGATTGATAAGCTAATTGAGATAATCTTTTTTTCCTAAGTGCTCATGTTACTTTTTGAAAAGGGGTTTTCGTTAGCAGTGAAAAATGTAAATGTTGGTACGATCTTGTAAAAGTATCATTGTATATAAAGTAGATTCGACACATAAATAAAAGTCTGGCAGATTATATTACTATTAAACCCTCCTTGTAAGACGCAGTTCTTCGGCATGGGGTGTGAACTAGTAATAAGAAATTGCCCATGGAAATACCCCCTCCTCGTTTCCCCAGAGCCAAATTTTTTTATTTTCCAAATACATAGATATAGGGGGCTTTTTTTTGGGGGAAAAGATTTACTAGTAATGGTGTTTTCATTTCCCCATAGAATTTTGGGAAAACCCGCAAAAAAGGGGGGCAAAATTGAAAAAAAAAAAATACGTGTCCCAATTTGGGGGTTTTTGTTTTTCCAGCTTTTAATCTTTGGAAAAATAATGTGTTCCCCTGTATTTACGGTTGATATGCATTTAGCAATACCAAACTGTTAAATTTTCTTTTGTTTTGGTCCCCTAAAAAAATTAAAAAATTTTCTATTTTTTTAAATTTGAGCGTGGCCCATTTCGTGACCAAAAATTTTTTGTATAAACCCACGGAGTCAGGAGGGTTTTATTTTTTGCACTGAAATGTATTTTTTTTGCTTTAAAACGGTTCATGTGAGTTTTTGATTAATGTATTCCATTTTTTTTTGGGCCTGAAAAAACGCAAAAAAAAGCAATTTTTGGTTTGGAAAATTTTTTTCTTCTTTCTTTTTTTAGGTATGGGGGTAAAGGTTATATTTTAAAGATCAGATTTTTTGGGTGCGCCGATATCAAATAGTGTAATTTTTTATTTTTTTTTTTTGTTTTCAAAAAGGTAAAAAAGGGGGTGATTTTAATTTCTTTTATTTTTTTGCACTTTAAAAAAATATCTTTATTTTTTTTTTTACTTTAAGCGTGAGTCCCCCAAGGGGATCACCACTGGGGGGCAATATTTTACAGCCAATGGATTGTAATACAATTCAAAAGGGTGTACAAACATGGCGGTTCTGTTACTTCCTGCCTGGGGCCCCGAAGTAGCAAAAAAAACAACATGGCAGCGATTTTTAAACCTTTTTTAGCTTCCAGCTGCCCTGTTAAACGATTTTGGCCCCGTGATTTTTCCCCGGGGGCCCCAATTGCAAAAAGGAACGTGTGTGGACTGTTTCACATTTATTTTGACGCTATGGCCAACTTTGCCACAGCGTCTAAGGGGTTAAACAGTGCGGGTGGTGCCAACGCCCTCCCGCGCTGTAATACCCGGGAATTAGCTGCAATTGCAACCCACTACAAAGTCCATACACCAATGTCGGTAAGGGGTTTGTCAAATTTCATAGGGAAAAAGCTTTGTTTTATCTGCATTGTTTAATGATTTTTTAAAATTTTTTTCTGTAGGTTGTCCTTTCTACAATAGAAATCAGTATCGCACATATCAAGGGTTTAGTTTGTAAGGGCCCTTTTTTTTGTAAGTACTGTGCTTTTTTTTTTCTGCCTTTTTATCCTTTTTTTGGGATATTTTTGGTAAATATTTTCAGGGTTTTTTTTAGCACAGTAAACAGTTTTTTGGTCTTTACAAAAGGGAAAAATCACTATATTTTGTGTGAAAAAAATGCACACTTAGGGCGACATGTATGTATTTTGGCGCCCAGGCGACAATTTTTCTGCGCACATTAGTAGCATAGAATGTGCCTGAATCTATGAACCTATTCTACTGTGGTCATAGATTACACGCTTTCTAGCTCCAATACAACAAATCAGGCTGAGGTAAACCACTTTTAACTTTTAACTACAGTACCTGTTCCAGCAGTAATGCGCCCAGTTTTGCCGTCCTCCTGTCATAAATGTGTAGATTCGTCGGTTGTGGTGCATCCCCCCCTTCCAGGCGCTTTCAAAAGGGCCCGGGGGACCGATAATGTGTCTAATTTTGGAGTGGTCTTTTATTTTAAATTTATGAACAGGGCTGCTCCAGTTTTTGGGCTGAAAGGATGCCAGACTACATACATGTCACCCCCCAAAAAGTGTATAGTTTAACCTTTTTCTTCAAGGGGGTTTTTTTATCGGTGTTTCTAGGCCGCCTTGCACTAGCGTTGGGTCACACTTCTGTTTTGGTTTTGGTTTTCCTACAGAGTGACTAACATTTCGCTATCTATTTTTAGTGAGTCGTTAGTGGACATATATTGAAATGTTGATAAGACACAGCAGGGAGTGATGTCATCATCCTGACCAGTGCTGCTAGAGCAGAGAGAGGTGGTTGGTAACTAGAGAAATATGTATAAACAAGATGGAGAACTGCTATATCTCTGAAAGGAAGCAAAATCAGAAAAGCAATGTATTTGTTAATAATCTTTATCTTTACCTGCATGTTTACAGCTAATCAGTGTGGTGAGAAAACCCTTCCAAATGAAAACTATTAGTGTGCATATTGAAAATAATTTGTTTCTGCACACAATTCACATAAAATAAACATTATTGTACCATATTATACCATAGGCCCCTGTGGTAAGCTACGTTTGGATCAGTTGAAGCACTAAAAGTCAAGGTATTGAGGCTATATCAAGAATTAAAAAATGTGCCCACATTTCAACCATATTCAAACCTTATACCCAATTTGATGAATCTGACTTGCTACAGACTAGCATTTTTGAGCATAGATATTACTAGAATAGGCTTATGTGTGACAACATAGATCACATGCCCATAAAAATTGTAGGATTTTTCTTCTTTCAACCCCTTAATGACGCAGCCAATTTTGACCTCTATGACAGAGTCCCATTTTTCAAATCTGACGTGTCATTTTATGTGGGAATAACTTTTTAATGCTCTTACTTATCCATGTGACTCAAGAGTTTTCTCATGACACATTAACCTTTAATTTCGTAAAACATCCTGGCCCATGCTATACTTTTTTATTTATGAATAAAATGAAATGTAAACATTTTGAAAAATTTGCTATTTTCAAAGATAAAAAATGTATGCAAGTGAGACAGATAGTTAATAGTAAACTCAAGTCCTGGCCAATAATGCAAGTCATCAGCTGTAATGTATAGCAATCATACAAGCTTTTGAGACCACACAATTGCTTTGATGAAAATTTACAGCAATTAGCCGGAGCCCTTTGTCACGAAGGACTAAATGATCAAAAATATTACCCAAAACCTTGCACCACTTTAAATTAAGAAAAACTCACAATGGTCAATAAAATAACTGGAAACTGTAATAAAGTAATAATAAATTTAAATGTACAGAAAATGAACTAATGAAAGTCATGCACTGCTTTTAAATTGAAAACTAATGAAACTGGCCTTGACCAAAATAAGGGTGCCCTCATTTTGGCTGACAATAATTTGACCATAGACACATGTTACAGTAAGATGTGTCCAGTAATTAGCATCATAGGTGTCTCAAACATTTATCAGTCACTCTACCTTTTTAAAGTGAAAAGAGTAGTTACTGTTCTCTTTAGTATCATGGTGTGTACCACACTGATCATAAACCAAAGGAGGCTGAGGTTGAAGTTGTTTTAGGAGATTAGAAAGAAAATTGCAGATAAACATGTTAAAGGTAAAGGCTATAAGTTCATCACCAAACTTATGTTAAAGGGAATGTGTCATCAAAAAATTACTTATTGTTTAACTCACATTTTTTTAGGAATTTTTTTTTTTCCATATCACTTTCAGTATTTTTTAAATAATTCTTAAGTCCTGCAGTTTTTACTTGGCTACTAAGCCTTATAACAGTCTGACACTCCTGTTCTGTTTAGAGAGCTTTTCAGCAGTGTGCTCATTATCAGTAAAAGCAGGGTCAAACTGAAGGAGACACCATTGTGTACAGATAACACAGAATCCACCAATCACAAGAGGAGATAGTCACAGCTCCCCCTCTCCCCTCCCTTCACAGTGAAAACTCTCCTATACAAGTCTATGGGACAATAATATGTCTTAAGAATCCTATGTGCATAAAGTATCTGACTGCTGTTAAAGCAGTGCAAGCAAGAATGTCTTCCCCAAAATCATATATAGACGGATGAATATAGAAATCTACAATCAGGAAAAAAAATGATAGTAAACAATGAGAGGAAAAGAATATGGATCAGGGGTTTGCTTTAATAAGTAAAAAAAAAAAAAAATTGGCGACAGATTCCCTTTAAGTAAAGCTTATGGAAAACTTTCAACTGACTGTAAATCTAGAACAACAGAGAGGCTCAACAGGTTTGGGGTAAGAAAAAGCTTACGCCCCACAATTAAGCCGTGTGAACATAGCCTTAGGTTTATTCCTTATAAGATTATTGACAAATAATTTATTTGATGAGGAAAGGCGATCCCTGCAGATGAAAAGCTTTTAAGATGTAGAAAAATACATTTCCACCAAATGACTGCTTTCTCCTGCCTCCTTATGCAGTCTTCTGCTCCTTCCACTTCCACTTTCGCCCATTACTTTCTTCAATTCCTCTCCCTAAAAAGACTTTGAAACCAGTGTCAGGCTATGCTTATACTATTTTCACACTTTTTTTTTTCCTCAGGGCTCTGTTTCCAAGTTCTCCACTTTCTGTATAATTAGTGTTCAAACATATTATATTTTTATACATGTTCAATGTTCCAATAAAACATCACATTCATTTTGTTTTCTTTTCTTTCTTTTTAAGATTTCTGGTCACAGGGAAGAGATGTGCATTTGTTTTAGTTCCTATTTTAGTTGAATACTTTGGGCCACATGTATGAACCTGTTTAGGTCTAAAACTCCCTTTTTTGCCTATAGGTTACTATTAGTGGTGGGCGATTGTGTCAACTATCGTTATCAAGTCGATAGTCGATATTGTCAATTATCATGTCGATAGTCGATAACAGATTATCGCCGATGGCAATTAAAGTCTATGGGAGAGGAACAACAGCTTCATTCTTACACCCAAACAGGGGAGGAGAAGCTGGAATTAACATCCACAACAGTAAACTGGATACATGCTACATCTTAGGCAAGACAATTAGGAAACAAGAGTCACAGAAAAAAGTCATAGACTATTCACTATCCCTGTCCTGTACTACAGCATGACCCTTAAACCTGCATGACCCGCAAATTAAAAAGTGCCAGAAGGCAGTATTATTTGAACCATCATTTTAGTTGAACTGGTCATTGACTATCCCTGTCCTGGAACGCAGCATGACCCTTAAACCTGTCTGACCCACAGATTAAAAAGTGCCGGAAAAAGGAGTCTTTCAAACACCATTTTAGTTGAACTGGACATTGACTATCCGTGTCCTGGACCACAGCATGACCCTCAGACATAAAATAGGATGGAATCCCACCACGTCTTTGTTTCTCTTTTTTTATTGTATTAAATGGGTTGTTTAACTACAGGCATTGCTAGCTATGTTAAAGATCTTGCAAAACTTTTGCAATACATGTCCAGTAACAGTGTCCTACCTATTCCTGTTTTTGACAGCACCATTCCCCATAAAATTCAAAACATGACCCTTCAGCCACTGTTGACAATTGTGAAGAATAAATGTCAGTTAAAAACCACATTTTTTATAACATGACCTGTAGTATAGCTGTATTTCACAGCACCATGACCCAATAAATTCAAAACATGACCCTTTGGCCACTGTTAACAATTGTAAAGAACAAATGTCTGTTAGAAACCACATTTTAAAAAAATTTGCTCAGTACGCCCTGCTATACACTGTATGAACATACCTTAAGGCTAAGTTCACACGGCTTATTCACGCCGTAATTGCGGGACGGATTTCGCCCCGCAATTACAGTGTGTGCCGTTCAGCAGGGCGAAATCCGTCCTGCAATTACGGCGTGAATGAGCCGTGTGAACTTAGCCTTAAGGTATGTTCACACAGTGTATAGCAGGGCGTACTGAGCGCTCTGCTATATGCCGGGTGTTTTAGAAGTACGCGCTGGCCTGTCCTCACTTCTAAAGTGCTGCTGGGCTGGCCCCATTCACTTTCATCTTCCCTGGCACGGTAGACATCCATTATCCACGACACGTATCCCGTCACATGCACACGCCGAGCGGGGATGGGAAACAGAATCCATAGTTCTCTATGAGAACTGTGGATTACCGTAATGCCTGGGATGGATTTCAGCCGTATTGGAGCGCAACACGGCACGCAATACGGCTGAAATCTATCCCAGAATCAGCCGTGTGAACATCCCCTAAGGGTACATTCATGAAGAAGATATGTATGCTGATTCTGGGGAGGATTCAGTGCTGGATCTGCCTCAGAAGCGGCGTCCAATCCGACAGGAAACTGATTTACATTATACCCTAAGTAAAATCCGTGTCATTGTTTAGATGATACTGATTTTACTTGAGTATTTTCGGCACATACTGTCAGCGCCTACACAGAATTCCTGTATGTGTTTTATGCACTAACAGCACTAATGGATAGGGCAGTCTGGGTCGTTTGTTCGTCGGAATTCTGCATTTGCAAGCGCCAAATTTTCAACAAGCAAACAACACTGTCATTGCCAAGAAAACGTCATGTGAACCCGCCCTACGTGTGTAGTGTGTCTGTGTTCATTATATGTATATAAACACACACAATTTCTGGGGTACCTTGTCTAATGTAGTCTCTGGGGTACAGTGTGTAATGTAATAATCTCTGGAGTACAGTGTGTAATGTAATAATCTGTGTAACATAATCTGTTGTACAGTGCATAATGTAATCTCTGAGGTACGGTGAATAATGCAGTAATATCTGGGGTACGGTGTTTAAACTAATCTCTGGGATAGAGTGGGTAATGTAGTAATCTCTGAGGTACAGTTGTTAATGTAGTAATCTCTAGGGTACAGTGAGTAATATAATATCTGGTATATGGTGTGTAATGTAATAATAATCTCTAGGATAAAGTGTGTAATGTAATCTCTGGGGTACAATGTGTAATGTAATCTCTGGGGTATGGTGTGATGTAATCCCTGAGTACAGTGAGTAATGTCATTCATTTCTAGGGTTCAGTGTGTAATATAATGAATTTTTGAATTACATTATTTTTAGTACAATGTGCAATTCATTTCTAAGGTGCAGTTAGTAATGTCATTTCTGTGGTCTACCACGTGTAATAAAATTAATTTCTGGGGTGCAGTGAGTGATGTCATTTCTAGTGTATGGTATGCAATAAAATACATTTTGGGGTACAGTATGATTGGGTTCTTTTATTTTCCTCATTCTGTTGTGTGTGTGTATAACAAATTTAATGCGAGTAGTGATGGGCGATGGGAGGGGTTAAGCGAAATTTGCTGCACTGCACGATATTTTTTATTTCCATCTAGAGGGCAAAATATTATAGGTGGGCTGGTTCGGTTTCATTGCCAGGGCTGCTTTTTAGTCCCAGTCCGGCTCTAAACTTCAGTAATTAGGCTATGTTCACACAATGTAATTTCGGCACGCATTTTGCGTCGTATTTGCGCTCTGATACGAGTGAGATGCTTTCCTGAAATTACGGTAATCCATAGTTCTCACAGAGAACTATGGATTACGCCTCCTCTCCCCGGGCGTACAATATGATTTTATTATACGTCAAGGGAGATAAGTGACATGTCATTTATTTGCTGCGCACACGCGCCGCGAGTAATGACTGTCTACGGAGCCGGCGGGATGCCTTCCCTCCCCCTTGAGTTGTGGGTGTACGCGCCGATCAGCGCGACTCGCAAACACCCGGCGTAATATGCAGGGCATACTGTATGCCCCGCAATTATGCCGTGTGAACATAGCCTTAGAGAGCCACTCATAACCTTATGGATTGCACTAAAAGTGTTTGCCATAAGGACTCATCCCGAACCTGCTGGGGGAGCTCACAGCGCTCCCCCAGACCTCCTAGCTGGGTTAGAGGGGGCCGCTACACCGCAGGAAGAATAGAGGAGAGAAGGGAAGGGAGGGGAAGTGAAAGGGAAGGTGAGTGAAGGGGGGAGGGGCATAGGATGATAGGGGATGAGAGGGAAAATTGGTCCCCCCTACTTTTTGAACCAAATTTACTACCTTGCCGATAAAGTTGTGAAACTATCGGGCCTTCTTGATTCGGCGGAGAGAAGGCTCTGTGTCCGCATCTGTGTCCGTCTCCTCCTCCATCGCTGGTGGGACCTGCTGTTTCAAAGTGTCCCAACAATTGTTCCAGAACTAAGATCACCACAATGCTCATGCTGACAAGGGCATTGTCCGCACTGACCATTTTGATGGCTTCTTCAAAACTGGTAAGGATGGTGCAGAGCTCTTTCACCTGCCTCCACTCTCGGTGGCTCAAAATCCCGAGGTCCGCACCGCTGCTTGTCAGGCCATGTGTCACTTCGTACTGTGTAATGGCACTGCGCTGCTGCCACAATCGCTGGAGCATGTGGAATTCCAGTGTGTTGCCACGTCAACAATGAGACGGTTGACAGGAAGGCCGAGCTGACGCTGTATCACAGCCAGCCGGGACGAAGCAGGGAGTGAACGGCGGAAGTGTGAGCTCAGTCCTCGAGCCTTCCTCAGCAGGCAGTCCAGACCCAGGTAGCGATTTAGAAATTTCTAGACGACAAGGTTCATGACGTGTGCCAGGCAAGGGATGTGCTCCAGCCTACCGATCTTAAGGGTGGCCAGGAGATTTCGACCTGTTATTGCACACCACCTTACCTGACACAAGGTTCTTGTCACCCAGCCAGCACTCGGTCTCGTTGCGAAGAGCCGTCCACAGCTCCTGACCTGTGGGTTGACGGTCTCCAATACAGATTACTTTCAACACGGCCTGGTTTCTCTGGGCATGGTATGCTACCAGTGGATCTTGGGGGAAAGAACCCTGCACCATCCCTGCAGTTTTGAAGACCGTGCACCGAGCCTGAGAGCCAACATCACCACCAGAGACATCCACCAAGTTCACCCAGTGAGCTGTCACAGAGATATAGCGGCTTTGGCTGTGCTTACTAGTCCATGTATCGGTGGTCAGATGGACTTTGCCGGACACAGATGCCGACAACGCGTTTGAGATTCTAGATGACACGTGGCTAGCCAGGGCAGGGATGGCTATTCTGGAAAAGAAATGTCTGCACGGCATCTGGTATTGGGGGCAGGCAAGGGCCATGGCATGGCAGAACCCATCTGTGTCCACCAGACGGAAAGGCAACATTTTCAAGGCCAAAAGCCTGGCAATGCCAACATTCAGGCTTTTGGCTTTGGGATAGTTTGGGTTAAAGTGTTTCTTCTGCTCCAAAACCTGGTAGACAGAAGGCTGGCTGCTAGACTGGCCACTGTACAGCGTGCAGTTCAAACTCGTGGAAGGAGAAGGGGTAGGTTCTGTCTCTGGTGGTGCTGGTGGTACTCGGGCGACGGTGGAGGCTGAAGCGGAGGCTGATCCTTGATCATGACACTGAGAGACATGGACAGCTGAGGAACGCTTGATCTTGGAAGTGGCGGAGGAGGCAGAGACAGAGTGTGTGAAAGTGGTTGGAAGCCCTGAATCGGTGTGGCCTTTTTTTGCCGAGTGCTCCCTCCTTTTCAACTCAAGCATTCATTGCATGTAACTAGACATGTTGGTGGTGGCTAAACACCTAAGATTCTTCCCTATACTGATACTTTTACGGCAAAGGTGACATATGACATCACTGGGTGAATCAGAGGCTTGATCGAAAAAGGCCCAGGCTTGAAAGGTCCTGGACCTTTTCGACGGCGATAAGCGAGGAGCCGTGTTTCCGCTGATTATGGCTGGCGGAATAATCTCAGAGGAATTGTGCGACCGTCCTCTC
This sequence comes from Phyllomedusa bahiana, assembly GCA_025379985.1. Classification (NCBI taxonomy): domain Eukaryota; kingdom Metazoa; phylum Chordata; class Amphibia; order Anura; family Hylidae; genus Phyllomedusa; species Phyllomedusa bahiana. The sequence continues at coordinate 47,359 of JAODAL010004896.1, forward strand.
CCTTTTTGAAACGGGACCCGTACTGACACTACCCCATCGTCTTCCTACTCGTCCAGTGATGAAGCGCTTGCAAGCAAACTCTGCTGAAAAGACCACGTTGGATCAGCAATGTCGTCATCATCATCATCATCAACACAGGTGACTTCCTCGTCCTGATATTCTGCATCCTGGAGCTGCTGGCTACAAGCAACAGGCATTGCCGACTGCCCGGGATTTGCAGATTGACCGGATTCCTTCTACTCCTCTGATGGCATCAGCAATTGGGCTTCAGAGCAGACAAAATCATCCTCTTTGGCCTCTTGATTTTTTGAAATGCCTTCTGACCCCAACCGCATTTTGTCATCAAAGAGGTTTTCAGAAGATGGATTATCCACAGTAGTGGGTACATGAGTTGAGATTTGGGCTGCCTTTGCTTCATGTTGGACGGATGCTAACGATGATGATGACATTTGTGGCCGTGACTGGGAGGACGAATAGGTAAGACTGCTGGAAGCAGGTTGCATTAACCACTGAACAACAGATGGGCGACGCTGTTCGTTACTGAGATTCACAGGGCATCGACCCAGCGATGACAGGCCTAACGGTCCTGCAACCAATGATCCGCTGGCTTGCGTGTTGTCGCCGGCACTGAAAGGGGCACCTTCTCTCGTACCTCTACATCCTACACCACTCTTTGCTCGCTTACCACCTGCAGTGCGCTCCATGTTCAGAAATATAAAAATGTAAAAGGTATGGAAGAGTTTTTTACAGTCTCTTATTGAAAGATGGCAAATCGCAGCTATTCTTAAATCCCACTAATTTCCAACAGCCAACTAGGATTAGAAACAGAATTGTTTCTATCAAATATCTGTGAAATGCGGTCTGGTGGAAGAACCGTAACATAAAATCAACAGGGTTCTTCCTTCAGTCCCTGAGATTTACATCTGCCCAGTAGGACTAGCAGTTGATATTTTTCAACAAACTATGGTACAAATGCACGATTAGCGCCAAACTGAGGCACACTGAGTGAAATAGAAGTATTAAAAAGTTATATGGATTACATATGGCAGTTTTGCCACCACTGACAACAGGCGTAATTTACTATAAAATAAGTATAAAACAATATGCGTACAACTGAGCTCTATGCGCCAAACAAACGCACGGACTGCAATAAGAGTATTTAAATGTTATATGGATTAATATGGCGGCCTTCGCACCACTGACAACAGGTGTAATTTACTATAAAATATGTATAACACAATATGCGTACAACTGAGCTCTTTGCAGCAAACAGACGCACGGACTGCAATAAGTGTATTTAAGTGTTATATAGATTAATATGGCGGTCTTCGCACCACTGACAACAGGCGCAATTTATTATAAAATATGTATAACACAATATGCGTACAACTGATCTCTTTGCGGCAAACAGACACACAGAATTCAATAAAACAATTTAAAAGTTATAGGGATAAGTTATGCCGGTTTTTGGGAACACTGACATGCAGTGATTGCAATAGAACTGAATAAACAGGGACAATTTCACCTCCAATCAGAGGTCTGCTGGCCAAACAAGTGGTAAAAAAGAATGCTTTTTTTAATTGAAGGTCACAGAACACTCTGAGCTGCACAATATCTCCCTTCCTTTCAAAATTCTTTCCTCCTGACGCCCCACGCCCTCCACAGCCGCTCCCCACCCCCCAGCCCCGCAGCTCCATAGCTGACACACAAAAAGATATCTTTAAAACTTTCTTTAACTAAATAAGAAGTGAAATTCTCTAATCTAACTCTATTCTAAGCTATAGATGGGTGAATGGTTTCTTGTATTAGAAGAGACTATCTCTCAGAGCTGTTAGAACAGCTAATGGTCCTGCTGTGAAGTGGCATAGACAGAAAATGAGCGGAACAGGAAATTCAGTTGCATAGATAAAACGTGGTCACATGATTTCTGCAGCCAATGAGATCCATACACCGCCTAGTCATGACGTCGTACATCCTCCTTACCCCCCTCTATCCTCGGAGCTTTTTGGCTGGCCACCAAAATGACTGGAAACACTGAAAATGGCGCGATAGTAGTAGATTATCTGTAAGATTTTCACCTAAACTCGCGTGTTTGAAAATTTCCAATAAGCCTAAAAACCGTGCCGATTTCAACTTTTGCTGATAATATCGCTCATCCCTAGTTACTATGGGCAAAAGAGTGAGTTTTAGACCTAAACAGTTTCATACATGTGGCCCTTTGTTTTGCCAAGTTTTATCAATACATGTTCTCGATACAGCTTTAAAGAAGGCCAGTCAATCAGGATACAACACAATTTTATTTAATACAGGAATCAATCAATTATGATCAAATGATAACATATGAGTAATAGAATAAACTGGTTACAGGAAATAATTTGACAATGTACAGTTTTTGTGAAATATGTATTTACAATTAATTACAAAGGTTAAATACTTACAACACTTCACCTGGAGCTAACAACATCACCTATTCTTAAATCTTCTGCCATGAGAAACTTAATGGAACAGGGAACTCCAGGGAGACCAACACCAATGTGTGAGCATCCTCAACACTGTGTACAAGAGCTTCTGAAGTCACCAAAGTTTCTCTGGTTCTTATAAGTCTTAAACAAAAAACTGGCAGACACAACCTACATATTGTGTAAGCTTAGAGCATAGAGGTCTTTTGTATTACCTCATCCTGTACCATGGAGGGGCCAGCTCCCGAGTCTAAGATAAGGCACACAAAATCACTCCTAAAAAAGATGATGGGCCCCATTAGATCGTACATTAAACAACTGAAGTCTGGAGGCTTGAGAAATAAACAGAGGTATGCAAGCCTGTGTGATTATAGCTTGTGATACAAAAATGGAAATTATAATTAGCTTAATATACAAGAAATGGAGATTAAGACATCAAATAGTCATAAATTTCAGTAGCACTACACACGTTCCCATGCATATGTCATGTGACTTGTCATAAGTTGCAGCCCATCATCACGATGCCTTACCCAACTGCAAAATCTTGGAAACAGGTAAAAATAGTCTTTCATACTGTCAGCCAATTTCTCCAATTACATAGATGCATTTGTAAAAGACATTGTACTCAGGATCACTCTTCTGTAATAAGAATAATTTTTGGGGGTCCATTGGTGTTGGTTTATGTAAATTATAAATGTATTACCTTTTTTGTTGGTACTATGGAAGTCCTGGAAAATCTAAGGTGCAGTAAGCATTACTGGGTACCACGCATCCTGTCCCATTTGTGATGGTATCAGATAAGACTTTTCATCTAATGTATGAATTGCTGTGTCCATACCTATATAGAAGACAATGATTTTTGACAGAGCCGGGCACAAAGATTCCTGGGACACACCTCAATAATCATTCATTAGAAAGTCTTGAGCATGGTCATTTTATATGAATCACAGCTGATGTTGCTATTGGGGCATAGACTACTATTCAAATTGTGATCAGCCATCTTGCAAATATCAATTGAGAATAGGTTACCTACGTAACACCAATTCATTCTTTTTTACGATTGCTGTCTGTTAACTTTTTTCTTTTACATTATTATTAAAAAGTGATTTAGAAATAAAAAAAGACTTTGGGCGACATGTCAGAAAAGTGGCGTTTCCACATCAGTTTTAGGCGCATTAAATCAGTGTAAAGTGTGCCACAAAGTCTGATCCTTTCCAAAAACTGGTGTCAGGTATACCTTGCATAGAAAACTGCACCTAAAAAGGCTACTCATGCCAAAAAAGGTGCATTGAGCAACTTGCAATGCATACCATATCATTGGTAGTATATGTAACGGGGGCGCACAGCACACCATATTTAGGTGCATTACAAAGTGTAATACCCGGCGTATTATGTGTCTAGTTTTGGAGTACAGTTCATTCACATCAAGAATATGGCATCAAAAGTTGTTTTGCCGCAAAATCGACCATGTGTTGGGACATGTCACCCTTAATATTTTTCTTCTCTATAACCTTTTGTATATAATATTGCAATCAAATCCTACATGTATACAGAACTTGACTACATATTTCATTTTCTAACTACAAACTTCAGATCCAAACTTTTTCTGTCTGTAAGTCAACCAATAAATCCTAAAACTCATCCCTGCTGCTTTGTCTGCGATATGAGAAGTGTCAAGTCCAGCCTCATCCTTTCAGCAATCCAAAGTGAAGAAACCAGGAGAAAATTAAGACTGATTATTGCAGAATATCCCGCAGACTCATAAACGATGTGTGCAAGCTTTACTGTAAAGTATTTTTTAGGTTTCAAATTTTTTTAAAGATCAAACATTTGTTCCTTAAGGCAATTAGAATTTATTATTTAAAATTTATAAAACGAAAACTTTGGTTTAAATGCTAATTTTGAATTACAATTAGCACCCATTATCAGAGGAAAGAAAATGGAAAAATAAACTAATAGTATGGTAAACACTATAAATCTTAAAAATAGCTCAGCTTGAAAGTAAAATGCTCATCAGAGATCAGCCCGAGCTGAATAATTTATGCCACGCTTTATGAAGATTTGTTTAATACTTGGTGGTGTATAATAAAATATTACAATATACAGTATTTACCTTATTAAACCAGGGTTACATCTAGAGATGGGTGTATTTCTCAAAAATTCGATTCGTCGACTTCGCCGAATTTTCTGACAAAATTTGTTTCGGTCCGAAATTACTTTGGGATGAATCGTGTTAAAAAACAGCTATTTCCAGGCTGCAAAGAGCCTGCAGGGTGCTGTAGAATGTTTTGCCATGCTTAAATATGTAGAGGGAGCTTGGTTTGGTCTTCATACATTCTTGCGTTTTAGTATGAAACGCACATGACTGCCGCCGCTCTTAGAATCGCTTCACTATAAAATTCCCTGGGCACTTAAGAGGGCAAAACTGAACCAAAAATCTGAAGTGGGAAAGTAGCCTGATAAAGTCATGGCAGCGAAAGCTGGAAAAAAAAAGCTGAGGGCTCAGGTGGCAACATCAGTGACAGAGTGTGGAGGTGACGGCAGCAGCCACAGCAGCAGCATGAGGTCAGAAAGTGGCACAATGACATTCTGGAGGTGGGGAATAGGCCACGGAGTGGGGACAATGACCCAGTGGGGTAGGTCTCGGCAGCAGCACATGCGCAGCATGAGCGACAGTGCCACAACAAATTCCCGGAGTAGAGGGAAAAACAGGATTGGGCAATCAAAATGGCACGAAACTGAAAAAAAAAGTGAGAGATGAGTCAACATCAACAGAGTGCATGAGGCAGCAGAGAGCTAGAGCAAGTGGCACAATGACAAGTGTGGAAGTGGCACAAACAGGAGTAGGCCACAGACTGGCACAATGACAGAGTTTGGAGGTCACGGCAGGAGCAACAGCAGCAGCATGAGGTCAGACAGTGGCATAATGACATTCTGGAGGTGGCAAACAGGATAGGCCACAGAGTGGCACAATGACAGAGTTGTGTAGGGCACGGCAGCAGCCACAGCAGCAGCATGAGGTCAGACAGTGGCACAATGACTAGAGTGAGTAGGTCACAGGCAGCAAGCACAAACACACAGCAGCACATGAGGTCAGGAAGTGGCACAATGACATTTGTGAGGTGGCAAAAACAGGAGTAGGCCAAAGAGTGGCACAATGACAAAGTGTGGAGGTCCCAGAAGGACCAACAGCCGCAGCATGAGGTCAGACAGTGGCACAATGACATTCTGGAGGTGGCAAAAACAGGAGTAGGCCACAGAGTGGCACAATGACAGAGAGTGGAAGTGACGGCAGCAGCAGCATGAGGTCAGACAGTGGCACAATGACAGAGTGTGTAGGTCACGGCAGCAGCCACAGCAGCATCATGAGGTCAGGCAGTGGCACAATGACATTCTGGAGGTGGCAAAAACAGGAGTAGGCCACAGAGTGGGACAATGACAGAGTGTGGAGGTCCTGGCAGTAGCCACAGCAACAGCATGAGGTCAGACAGTGGCACAATGACATTCTGGAGGTGGCAAAAACAGGAGTAGGCCACAGAGTGGCACAATGACAGAGTGTGGATGTTACGGCGGCATCAGCATGAGGTCTGAGAGTTGCAATATGACTTTCTGGAGGTGGCAAAACAGTATTAGGCCACAGAGTGGCACAATGACAGATAGTGGAGGTGACGGCAGCAGCAGCATAAGGTCAGAGAGTGGCACAATGACAGTGTGGAGGTGGGTGACAATACCAGTCCCTGGTAAAGATGGTTGGTGGCAGATGGAGAAACTGTCAGCAGATGTGTGGCATCAGACGGGTGGCGGCATCAAAGTAGTGGCTGAGGCAGGTAGTTTGAACCGAGACTAATTTCTCAAAGTTTTGGTGAGGCTTCATGGCTGATGTAATCTGACACCTAAGGCATTGGTGTGTGGAAATCCTGGCCGATCAACGCTTGATTCATCTTGACAAAGGTCAGTCGTTCCACATTTCTGGTGGACAAGTGGGTTCTCCTTGGGGTAACGAAGGCCCCCGCAGCACTGAAAACCCGCTCTGATGCCACACTACTGGCCAGGCAGGACAGCTTCTCCACTGCAAACTCGGCAAGTTGTGGCCACAGATCCAGTTCAGCTGCCCAGTAGTCCAGCGGATCTTCTAACTGGGGTGGCAGAGTGCTGTCTAAATAGGCCACCATCTGTTGGTTCAGGGACTGCTCCAGGTCCTGCTGCTGCTGCTGCTGGCGACTACTCTCCTCACTAGGCTGGTGAAGGAAGCTGCTCATCAGTGACTCCAGACTTAGGTTGCTGCTGATGGAGCTGGTACTGCTCCTACCCCCCCACCTTCTCCCAGCAGCGGCGGCAGTAGAAACGGAGCGCTGAGGAACCCCCCGGTCAGACCTGTCAGAGGAGGGACGTGCCGCACATAGGCAGCGGACAACTGACTACGGAGGATTTCCTATAGTATTTGAGTTTGTTCCCCCTCTCAGCAGCTGGGAAAAAGGTTTCCCATTTTGGACCGGTAGCAGGGGTCCAATACGGTGGAGAACCAGAAGTCATCCCTCTGCCGGATGGTGACTTTTCGGCTGTCACTAGCCAGGCAAATCAGCATGCTGTGGGCCATCTGCACAAGTGACTCCGAGGGGCCCTGCCTCCATCTCCATGTTTTACTGCCACGGTGCTTGCGGGTCATCTCCCTCGTCTTCCTCATCTCCATTACCTCCTCCAGCTGCTCCTGCTCCTCCTCTCTTGTCACCGGGGGTAGAAAATCCACTCAATTTCACCAGACAATGCTTCTGCTCCAATGTCCTCCTCCTCCTCCTCCATTTCAGTCCCCACCGGACTAATGTGGCCGCGAGATGTAGTCGCCACGTCTCCAGTCCCATGTCCAGACAGATTATTCAGCATCTGTTCCAGGACATGAAGCAGTGGAATGACGTTATTCATCCCGTAGTCCTGGCGACTGACAAATAATGTCGCCTGCTCGAATGGCCTCAGCAAACGGCAGGTGTCAAGCATGAGCTGCCACTGGCTGACATCAAAGTTACACAGGGGGGTACTCCTGTCCGCCTGGATCATCAAAAAAACGTTAATGACATTTCTCTGTTCATACAGTCGGGCCAACATGTGCAGGCTGGAATACCAACGGGTGGAACATCGCATATCAGAGGTGTTGGGGGAGGCCGTTCTGCCACTGCAACTCGAGGAGGGTGTTCCTGGCTTTGTAGGAATGGATGAAGTGCATGCACAGTTTCCTGGCCATTTTCAGAATCTTCTGAAGATCGGTGGAAGACTTCAGGAGAAAGCAGCGTCTCATATCCAAGTTGTTGGTGTCCCTTGGCAGGAAGCACATTCACCAAGTGGGCCGTAAAGGACATGTACTGGCCCTGACCGTAGTTACAGCTCCAGACGTCCACGCTGCGGTGCAAACCCTTTGGGAAAAAACCGATAAGCTCAAAGACTGGCCCACCTTCTGTTCTACATATTTGTGAAGGATTGGTACTGCCTTTTTTGGGAAAAAAATTACGGCTTGGAATCTCCACCCGGCTCGGCACAAGCATTAGTTCTCTGAACAGTGCAAAAGTCCACCATTTGGAAAGGGGGGGGACTGCAGTACTAACAACTTGGACAGGATCACGGTCAGCTTCTGCACCTTAGGATGGTTGGATGAATACTGTTGTCTCTTTGCAATCGCCTCGTTGAACGACTGCTTGCGCCATGAGTAGCGAGGAGCAGGAGCATCTGGACCGGGAGATGATGGCAAAGAGAAACAGCTCCCATCTGCAGAGGTGGTGGAGCCTTGACTGGCTACAATGGCATGCGTGACACTTGCTGTTGCTGCTGCTGCGGCGGCAAGATGGACCACCACATCTTAGCCACGTTTCTCACAGGCCACCGGATGGTTACACTGCATGTGTTGACGCAGGGCCGTGGTGACAATGTTAGCTCCCTGGCAACGCTTCACTTTCTGCCCACAGAGTCTACATATACCCATATTCGGCTCCGCCGAGTAGCTGATTTTACCGCCAACGCTCCACACTGAGTGACTACTACAGCCGCTGCCTCGCTGAGCCCCTGTGCGCTGATTTCTTGGACCCTGCGAGCGGGTTTTCTACCCCGTGGCCACTTGGCTCCTGACCTCACACTGCTGCTACCCTGCTGACTCACGGCCACACAACCCACTTGCTGGCTGTGACACTGCCTGAGGCGCAAGCTGACGCCCTCTTCTCCTGACGATGATGTAGCTCTTTCTTCACCCGGCTCCCAAGTGCGGTCAGCTACATCATCATCGATTTGTGTTTCATCGTCACCTCTGTCCTCATCACCGGCCTTGGTATGCAGAGGCTGACCCCTCACAACATGACCTCCCATGCCACTCTTCACATATATACTTTGCCGCCTACTGCAAGAAGCAGGGGATATTGGCTGCTGACTGCTGCTGACTGCTGCTGCTGACTGCTCTCCTCAAATTGTTCTTCCTCGCTGTATAATGGCGCTGAGCCCAGACCACATAGTAGATTTCTGGCTGAGGGAACCGGATGGGACAGAGGCGGGATGAGGACAGGTGAAGGCCGCTGACCCGGTCCTGGGCCATGCCAACTAAGGGTTGTGTCTGACGTTCCCACTGACTCTTTACTGGGGTTGTCAAATGTCATCTGGGAGGAACTGGATAACCTAGTCAACCAATCAAGAACCATTCGGTTGCTGAACAACACACGGCCGCTAGATGACACCGAGAGACCCCTGCTGCGACGTCCCCTTGCTGTGCTGCGACCTGTGCCAGCTCTAGGAATGTTTGTGCCACTGTCACTCGCAGGTGAAGAGCCTGCCACCTTTCTGTCTGACATACTGTTTGTTCTAAAATGTACAGACTCTGTTTGATGAAGATATCTGTATATGATAAATACACACCCTGTATTTGACTCCAAATAAATGAACCCACTAACGAGCTTGGGTAACCCTTGGATATAAATTGCGCTCCACAAATGGGCAGGAAAAATTTACTTGTATGTGCCGTTTAAAAACACTGTGTATTTTACTGAATAGAAAAGCGCAAACAGGCTTAATTAACCTTCGGATATGAGTTATGCTACAGTCAAAATGTCTTCTTTGGCGGTGAAAAATAACTTTTCTTTTACTGAATACAACTGCAGAAAAAAACTTAGTTAACCCTTGGATTTAAATTGCGCAAAAGAAATATGCTAATTACCACACTAGAGGTGTCAAGCATCGACAAAGTAGATAGTACCTGATCAGAGGATCATAGTTTTCATGTTGGGCTTGTATGCCTGAAAATAAAGGACAAACGGAAGATTGATATACTCATATCCACCCAAAACTTCCATTTACAAAAAGCATACTGCATAGTAAGCAAAAACACCATCAAAGCCGAACAACGTACCTGAACAGCATATGAAAGCTAGTATGCTCCCCGGTGGGTACTCCTTTAGTGTAAGGTAGTTACTGTCCCACACAGATACCTAGCCCTTCCCACCTATTTATAGAGTGCGGTATCTCACAAAGGGCTATATTACCGCCCACTTACGCTATACCATTAACCTAATAGTCCACAATGATACTGGATTTGAGAAGACTGCCAATCAATGTATCACCACACCAAGGTATACACGGCGTCCACAAAGATCTACTGCGTATGCGCAGATATTTAAAAATTGCCGCTAGTGTCAGCGGACGCAGCCACGCATGCACGGACAATTAAAGATGGCGCCGAGCGCCGCTATGACCATAGCGCATGCATGGATAATAGCGAATAGTGGCACACAACAACAGAAAAACTCGTATTTAACCTTCGGATATGAATTATGCTACAGCCAAAATTTCTTCTTTGGCGGTGAAAAAGAACGTTTCTTTTACTGAATACAACTGCAGAAAAATACTTAGTTAACCCGTGGATGTAAGTTGCGGAAAAGAAATGTGCTGCCAACAATTACCAGCTTTGTAGCGTGTTAAAACGGCGTGTATTTTACGGAACACAACAACAGAAAAACTCGTAATTAACCTTCGGATATGAATTATGCTACAGCCAAAATTTCTTCTTTGGCGGTGAAAAAGAACGTTTCTTTTACTGAATACAACTGCAGAAAAATACTTATTTAACCCTTGGATGTAAATTGCGCAAAAGAAATGTGCTGCCAACAATTACCAGCTTTGTAGCGTGTTAAAACGGCGTGTATTTTACGGAACACAACAACAGAAAAACTCGTAATTAATAGTGATGAGCGATTACGTCAACTATCGTCATCGGGTCGATAGTCGATATCGGCAATTATCAATAAGATATCCGATAGTCGATAATAGATTATCGCCGATAATCATTAAAGTCTATGGGAGAGCAACAACACCTTCATTCTTACACCCAAACAATGCTGGAGAAGCTGGAATTAACATCCACAACTGCAATCTGTATACGTGCTACATCTTAGGCAAGACAATTAGGTTATAAAAGCCACAGAAAAAAAATCACAGACCATTCACTATCCCTGTCTTGCACCACAGCATGACCCTTAAACCTGCATCACCCACAAATTAAAAAGTGCCAGAAGGCAGTATGATTTGAACCATCATTTTACTCGAACTGGACATTGAATATCCCTGTCTTGGAATGTAGCATGAGCCCCAAACCTGCATGACCCTAGATTAAAAAGTGCTGGAAAAAGGAGTCTTTAAACCACCATTTTAGTTGAACTGGACATTAACTATAACTGTCCTCTACCGCAGTATGACCATTAAACCTGTCTGACCCACAGATTAAAAAGTACTGGAAAAGGAGTCTTTAACCACCGGATTTTAAGTTTGAACTGGACATTATTGAATCTAATACCTGTCCTGTACCGCAGTATGACCATTAAACCTGTCTGACCCCCAAATTAAAAAAGTGCCGGGAAAAGGAGTCTTTGAACCACCATTTTAGTTGAACTGGACATTAACTATAACTGTCCTGTACCACAGTATGACCATTAAACCTGTCTGACCCACAGACAGGGCCGTTCCTAGGCTAAATTTCACTCAGGGCGAGGTGAAGAAATTTAGCCCCCTCGCTCCCCCTCCCGTAACATATGGCGCCACAGTGCCTCAACCTAAACCAAAGCCAAAATATACAAAAAGCTGTACCACAATCTGCTACGTATAAAACTACTAAATCATAGTCCTACAGTTACCAAATAACACCGCTACACCAACCAGAATCCCAAGACCACTAAGACCACATATCACCAACACACAGTGACCGAATAATACCACCACACCGTGACCACATATCACCAGCATATAGTGACTAAATTATACAAACTGACCATTACTGAGTATAAACCATTATACTACAACTAATATTACCGCCATACAGTGACCATACAATGGTGGATATCCGCTGTACACAGGCTCTGCAGACATATAAATGATTACAGTAAAGTTATATCTAGTGACTCACAGGTGACGTCTCTGAAGAGTTGTTCTCTTTCTCTTCTTCTTTTTTTCCATCTGTCCCAGACGCCATGACGACTACTCCCCGACTCTTCACTGTAAAATTTACAAAACAAACATCTTAAGACTCCTCACTTTATCAGCACTTCTCTACCAATTCATATCACTAAAACAAACTCCCCATCTATAGCACCTCATATGGTAGCCATGTAATTTGCCCCGTGTAGCCACGCAGTAGCCCCCTGTAGCCAGTTGATGCCCCTGTAGCCAGTGATGCCCCCTGTAGCCGGTACATGCCCCCTTTGTAGCCAGGTATCCCCCATTGTAGCCAGGATGCCCCCCTGTAGCCAGTGATTCCCCCCTGTAGCCAGTGATTCCCCCTGTAGCCAGTAGATGTTCCTGTAGCCCGTGATTCCCCCTTGTAGCCAGTGATGCCCCCTGTAGCCAGTAGATGTCCCTGGAGCCAGTGTTCCCCCCTGTAGCCAGTAGATGTCCCTGCAGCCAGTGATGCCCCTGTAGCCAGTAGATGTCCCTGTAGCCAGTGATGCCCCCTTGTAGCCAGTGATGCCCCCTGTAGCCAGTAGATGTCCCTGTAGCCAGTGATACCCCCCCTTGTAGCCAGTGGATGCCCCCTGTAGCCAGTGAAAGCCCCCCTTGTAAGCCATAGATGCCCCCTGCAGCCAGCAGCGGCCCCGAATCCATGCATGCCCGCTTGTAGCCAGTGATGCCCCCCTGTAAGCCAGTGATTTCCCCCCTTGATTTTGCCAGTGATGCCCCTTCTTATAGCCAGTGATGCCCCCTTATACCCCCCAGTGATGCCCTCTTATAGCCAGTGATGCCCCCCTTATAGCCCAGTGATGCCCCCCCTTTTAAGCCAGTGATGCCCCCCCTTATGTTTAGCCAGTGATTCCCCCCTTGTAGCCAGTGATGCCCCCCATTGTAGCCAGTGATGCCCCCTTGTAGCCAGTGATGTCCCCATTGTAGCCAGTGCCCCCATTGTAGTCAGTGATGCCCCTCTTTTAGCCAGTGATGCCCCTGTGTAGCCAGGGGATGCCCCCCTTGTAGCCAGTGATGCCCCTGTAGCCAGTGATGCCCCCTGTAGCCAGTGATGCCCCCTTATAGCCAGTGATGCCCCTTATAGCCAGTGATGCCCCTCTGTAGCCAATGATGCCCCCTGTAGCCAGTGATGCCCCCCCTTATAGCCAGTGATGCCCCCTTGTAGCCAGTGATGCCCCCTTATAGCCAGTGATGCCCCTCTTATAGCCAATGATGCCCCCTTATAGCCAGTGATGCCCCACTGTAGCCAATGATGCCCCCTTGTAGCCAATGATGCCCCCCTTGTAGTCAGTGATGCCCCCTTATAGCCAGTGATGCCCCTTATAGCCAGTGATGCCCCCCTGTAGCCAATGATGCCCCTCTTGTAGCCAGTGATGCCCCCCCTTATAGCCAGTGATGCCCCCCTTGTAGCCAGTGATGCCCCCCTTATAGCCAGTGATGCCCCCCTTATAGCCAGTGAATGCCCCCCTGTAATTAATTATAAAATAACAAAAAATTACTTACCAGACCTCGGTCCGCGTGTCCAGCTCCGGGAGCTGCTGAGCGGTGTAAGCGGCGTGACGTCATCACATCGCTTACGCTGCACGCAGCTCCCAGGGATCTCCTCGGCGGCAGAGCTTTCACCACGCCCCCTGCAACGCTGATACAGGGGGAGGAGTCAGGACGGGACCGATCCGTCCCGCCTCCTCCCCTCTACTGGCAGCTGCTGGCTCTGCGCGGTTGTTATAAAACAGCCGCGCAGAGTCAGGAGCGCTCCTCCGGGCGGGCAGGGCGGGCGGCCGCGGCGCCCCCCTCGGGTGAGCGGAGCCTCGGCGCCCCGGGCGGTCGCACGCCCTGCCCGCCCCTAGGAACGGCCCTGCCTACAGATTAAAAAGTGCTGGGAAAAGGAGTCTTTCAACTACCATTTTAGTTTCACTGGACATTGACTATACCTGTCCTGGGCCACAGCATGAGCCCCAAACCTGCATGACCCCCACATTTAAAAAGTGCCAGAAAATGGAGTCTTTCAACCACCATTTTAGTTTCACTAGACATAGACTATCCCTGTCCTGGGCCACAGCATGACCCCTAAACCTGTTTGACCCACAGATCACAAAGTGGCACTATGCTATTTTGTACAGTGACTCTCATTTAGTATATTTTTTGGTAACTGACATTTGTTTACAGAATTTATTTAGGGAAGTTTTATTTATAGTTTTACATTAATATCATTTTGCTTTTTTTTCAAGTGTGATAACATACAACATACACCCCTCCCTGCAGTTATTAAAGGTATTTTTTACACGTGTAGATGTGTTAATTCGTCCGCACACCCCATAAGTAATACAAATGTCCTAATCATCCCAAAACACTTCTTAGTTGAGAAGACATTTGCCCTCCTAGCTTCTGAGACTGATTCAGCCAATCAATTCAATGGTTTCATTTTTCCTCCAAATCCTTCTTCATTGATTAGGGACAGATTCCCCTGGAGATCAAATGATGCGACCCCATAGTGACTCCAGCCCCAGAAAATTTTAAGCCTCAAATTGTGCAATTTGTGTCCAGCCCTAGACCCCTTTTTGACACTACTTAACCTCACAGAAATCACCTTTTTCAAAATCTGATTTTTTAGAGAAATTTGAAGCTCTCCTGATTGCCCCTAACGGTGAGAGCCAGTGCTGCCGTCAGCCATCTGTTAACACGGAGGTCCAGCTGCCAGACTTACAGTGGGTGCGGTGAGAGACCAGGCTAGCGTCTGTCATCTATTAACACGCAGGTTCAGCAGCCAGGGCCGGAGTTACAGTGGGTGCGGTGAGAGCCCAGGCTGGCGTCCGTCATCTATTAACACGGTAAAAATGCCCTTATGACGCAGCAACGAAAACAGTCGTGCTGAAGCAGAGTGCGGAAGCGGAAGTGTGAGGTAAGACCTCCAGCCTTCCTCAGTACACAGTCAAGACCTGGGTAGCGCTTGCCCCTCCGTATGAGTGCGGACCAATTGAGCTTCACTTGGAAATACTGGTGGTTAACGCTCCTGTTCCACCCAGGTGCCCTTTTTCTTGGCATTCTTTTTCTCATTTTACTCAATGTGCTGGAGGAAATTGTCTCTGTACTTTGTTCTCTGTCTGTGCTCCATACTCCATGTCCTCTGAATAACCTACATCTGGTCAAGTTTCCTGTACCTCCCTTGTACAATTCAGAGGAATTTTTTTACCAGCTATTTTGTACATGCAAGTTTTTTAGTAGTTTAATTCTAGAAAACACATTTTTAAAATAGGATGGAATCCCACCATGTCTTTGTTTCTCTTTTTTAATTGTATTAAATGGGTTGTCTCAATACAGGGATTGATAGCTATGTTAAAGATCTTGCAAAACAAGTCATTTTGCAATATGTGTCCATTAACAGTGTCCTACCTATTCCTGTTTCTGACAGCACTATCACCCTTGAGCCACTCTTGACAATTGTGAAGAACAAATGTCTGTTAGAAACAACATTTTTTTATAATAGGACCTGTAGTATAGCTGCATGTCACAGCAAAATGCCCCAAAAATTCAAAACATGACCCATGAGCCACTTTTGACAATTGTGAAGAACAAATGTCTGTTAGAAACATTTTTTTTTTATAATAGGACCTGTAGTATAGCTGCATGTCACAGCAAAATGCCCCCAAAAACTCAAAGCATGACCCTTGAGCCACTTTGGACAATTGTGAAGAACAAATGTCTGTTAGAAAGAAAATTTATTAGAATAGGACCTGTAGTATTGCTGCATTTCAAAGCAGCATGACCCAAAAAATTATAAAAATGACTTCTCAGCCACTGTTAAAAATTGTGAGGGAGAAATGCCACTTAAAAGTCACATTTCTGTTCCAAAGGACCATGATTATTGCTGTATCTCACAGCAACATGACCCCAAAAAATTATAAATATGACTTCTCAGCCACTATTAAAAATTGTGATGGAGAAATGCCACTTAGAAGCCACATTTCTGTTCCAAAGGACCATAATTATAGCTGTATCTCACAGCAACATGACTTCAAAACCATTGAAAATGCGAAAACTTCTAAAGATAATGTGAGTAAATGGAATACGGTGTTGTCATGAAACCTTGCTGTCTTTTACAGTCTCCTCACAGCAAAACCAGCAAAATGAACTGTTGGGAAGAGAGAATAACAATTGCAGTAAGAAATGATCATTTTAAAAAAAATGTTTTCAAGAGGACCATTTCTGTTTGAAGAGGAATGTGAAGTAGACCGGAAACTAATCGGTGACCTCGGCAATTGGGGCCACAACATCATCAGAGATCCATGCCTGATTCATCTTGATGAAAGTCAAACGATCCACATTATCTGTGGAAAGCCGGATGCGTTTGTCTGCTGGGTAGGACAACACCTCTATGGCGTGGCGAGCGAGCCCGGACCATTCGTCCATTTTGGATACCCAGAAGTCTATTGGGTCCGGAACACATACAAAAACATCGGGTGTTGAGACGCAGATAGTCGTGCACAATGATCTTAAGCGGGTCTCTTTGTGTAGGATGGGTGTCCTGCATTGCATACGTTGGTGAGGTGGTAAATAAAGAGTGCCCGAGGGCACCGAGGAGGCTTCTGCCAACTTGGCTGCTGCTGCTGCTGCCGCTACGGCTACTTGGCACTCTACTGCTCTCGTCGCTGACGTTGTTCCACCGTGACATTTGGGGAACGTGAAGCAGACGCAACAGATGTCTCCAGTTGATCAATCAGCAAGGTCTCCATTTCCTGCATTTTACTCTCTATTTGGGTGGGTGGAAGGAAAGTGCTGAGTTTTGTTTTGTACTGGGGATCCAGGAGGGGGCCACCCAGTAACCTGTTGTTATTTGATGGCCTTAATGCGAGGATCATGTTGGAGGAAATGGAGCATCCAAGCACTCATGTAAGAGATGGAGCCTTGATTTCCCAAGCCTCTGGGTCGAGGGGCACTAGAAAACTGATCTTCCTCATCTTCCTCCTCCGCCTCAAATTCGCGCCAACCTCTTTCCAAGGCAGGGACGTCGGTAACGTCGGTGTCTAGGAATACCTCCTCCTCCTCCGCTTCCTCCGGCACAGCTTCAACACAGCCCTGACTTGCCTGAGATGATGCACCCTGAGAGCTGATGCACCACCTTGCACTAGCCCTGGACCCCGAACCACTGCCTAATGAAGACTGATGAAATTGTGAAACTGTCGGGCCTTGTGGATTCGATGGAGAGAAACGCTCCGTGTCCGCATCTGTGTCCGTCTCCTCCTCCGTCGCTGGCTGGACCTGTTGTTTCAGAGTGTCCAACGATCGTTCCAGAACTAAGATCACCACAATGCTCATGCTGACAAGGGCATTGTCCGCACTGACCATTTTGGTGGCTTCTTCAAAACAGGCAAGGATGGTGCATAGCTCTTTCACCTGACTCCACTCTCGGTGGCTCAACACCCCGAGGTCCGCACCGCTGCTTGTCAGGCCATGTGTCACTTCGTACTGCGTAATGGCATTGCGCTGCTGCCACAATCGCTGGAGCATGTGGAGGGTGGAATTCCAGCATGTTGCCATGTCAACAATGAGACGGTTGACGGGCAGGCCGAGTTGACGCTGCAACGCAGCCAGGCGGGATGAAGCAGGATGCGAACGGTGGAAGTGCGAACTTAGACTTCGAGCCTTCCTCAGCAGGCAGTCCAGACCCGGGTAGCTCTTTAGAAATTTCTGGACGACAAGGTTCATGACATGTGCCAGGCAAGGGATGTGCTCCAGCCTACAGATCTTAATGGCAGCCAGCATATTTCGCACGTTATCGCACAACACCTTGCCTGGCACAAGGTTCTTGTCTCCCAGCCAACGCTCAATCTCGTTGCGGAGAGCCGTCCACAGCTCCTGACCTGTGTGTGGATGGTCTCCAAGACAGATTAATTTCAACACGGCCTGGTTTCTCTGGGCACGTAATGCCACCAGAGGACCTTGGGGGAAAGAACCCTGCACCATCCCTGCGGTTTTGAAGAGCGTGCGCCGAGCCTGAGAGCCACCGTCACCTGAAGAGACATCCACCCAGCTCACCCAGTGAGCTGTCACAGAGATATAGCGGCCTTGGCCGTGCTTACTAGTCCATGTGTCGGTGGTCAGATGGACTTTTCCGGACACAGATGCAGACAACGCGCTTGAAATTTTAGATGACACGTGGCTGGCCAGGGCCGGGACGGCTTTTCTGGCAAAGAAATGCCTGCTCGGCATCTGGTAGGGGGGGCAGGCAAGGGCCATGATGTGGCGGAACCCATCTGTGTCCACCAGACGGAAAGGCAACATTTCCAAGGCCAAAAGCCTGGCAATGCCGACATTCAGGCTTTTGGCTTTGGGATGGTTTGGGTTAAAGTGTTTCTTCTGCTCTCAAACCTGGAAGACAGAAGGCTGGCTGCTAGACTGGCCGCTGTACGGCGTGCAGGTCATCAAACTGGCGGTTGGTGAAGGGGTAGTATGGGTCTCTGGTGGTGCTGGTGGTACTCGGGCGACGGTGGAGGCTGAAGCGGAGGCTGATCCCTGATCATGACTCTGAGAGACATGGGCAGCTGAGGAACGCTTGGTGGTGGCGGAGGAGGAGGAGCCGGAGACAGAGGGTGTGACAGTGGTTAGAGGCCCGGCGTCGATCTGGGCTTTTTTTGGCCAAGTGTTGCCTCCATTTCAACTCATGCATTTGCTGCATGTGACTAGTCATGTTGGTGGTGGTTAAACACCTAAGGTTCTTGCCTCTACTTATGCGTTTACGACAAAGGCGGCATATGACATCGCTGGGTGAATCAGAGGCTTGCTCAAAGAAGGCCCAGGCTTGAGAGGTCCTGGACCTTTTTGACGGCGATAAGCAAGGAGCGGGGTTTCCGCTGACCGTGGCTGGCGGAATCATATCAGCGGACTTCTGCGACCGCCCTCTCCCTTTTTGAAGAGGGACCCGCACTGACACTACCCCATCGTCTTCCTCCTCGTCCAGTGATGAAGCGCTCGCAAGCAAATTCTGCTGAAAAGACCACGTTGGATCCACAATGTCGTCATCATCATCATCAACACAGGTGACTTCGTTGTCCTGACATTCTGCATCCAGGAGCTGCGGGCTACAAGCAAGAGGGACTGCAAGGCGTTGCCGACCGCCCGGGATTTTTGCCGATTGACCGGCTTCCTTCTCCTCCTCTGACGGCATCAGTAACTGGGCGTCAGAGCAGAGAAAATCATCCTCTTTGGCCTCTTGATCTTTTAACATGCCTTCTGACCCCAACCGCATTTTGTCATCAAAGAGGTCTTCAGAAAATGGATTATCCACAGTGGTGGGTACACGAGTTGACAGTTGGGCTGCTTCATGTTGGACGGATGCTGATGATGCTGATGACGACATTTGTGGCCGTGACTGGGAGGACGAGGAGGTAAGACTGCTGGATGCAGGTTGCATTAACCACTGAAGAACAGATTGGCGACGCTGTTCGTTACTGAGATTCACAGGGCCCTGACCCAGCGATGACAGGCCTGACGGTCCTGCAACTGACGATCCGCTGGCATGCGTGTTGTCGCCAGCACTGGAAGGAGCACCTTCTCTCGTACCTCTACCTCCATGTCCTACCCCCTCTTTGCTCGCTTACCACCTGAATTTCGCTCCATGTTCAGAAAGATAAAAATTTGAGAAGGTATGGAAGAGTTTTGGAAAGTCTCTTATTAAAAGACGGCAAATCACAGCTATTCTCAAATCCCTCAAATCAAAACAAAATTGCTGGATTCAAATTTAACTGCAAGGTCGCTCTATCAACAAAGCTGGCCTGCGCCAAAGTGAAAAAAACACGTATCTGAAATGTATACGGGATAATAAAAGGTATTTTTTGGCACCTATCAATTCACCTGTGGTGACTACAAAATTGCTGTATTCAAATTTAACTGCAAAGTAGATCTATCAACAAAGCTTGACTGACCAAAAGTGAAAAAAACACCTGTCTGAAATGTATACGGGATAATAAAAGGTATTTTTTGGCACCTATCAATTCACCTGTGGTGACTACAAAATTGCTGTATTCAAATTTAACTGCAAAGTAGATCTATCAACAAAGCTTGACTGACCAAAAGTGAAAAAAACACCTGTCTGAAATGTATATGGGATAATAAAAGGTATTTTTTTGGCACCTATCAATTCACCTGTGGTGACTACTAAATTGCTGTATTCAAATTTAACTGCAAAGTAGATCTATCAACAAAGCTTGACTGACCAAAAGTGAAAAAAACACCTGTCTGAAATGTATACGGGATAATAAAAGGTATTTTTTGGCACCTATCAATTCACCTATGGTGACTACAAAATTGCTGTATTCAAATTTAACTGCAAAGTAGATCTATCAACAAAGCTTGACTGACCAAAAGTGAAAAAAACACCTGTCAGAAATGTATACGGGATAATAAAATTTATTTTTTGGCACCTATCAACCTGTGGTGACTACAAAATTGCTGTATTCAAATTTAACTGCAAAGTAGATCTATCAACAAAGCTTGACTGACCAAAAGTGAAAAAAAACACCTGTCTGAAATGTATACGGGATAATAAAAGGTATTTTTTTGGCACCTATCAATTCACCTGTGGTGACTACAAAATTGCTGTATTCAAATTTAACTGCAAAGTAGATCTATCAACAAAGCTTGACTGACCAAAAGTGAAAGAGAACACCTATCTGAAATGTATACGGGATAATAAAAGGTATTTTTTGGCACCTATCAATTCACCTGTGGTGACTACAAAATTGCTGTATTCAAATTTAACTGCAAAGTAGATCTATCAACAAAGCTTGACTGACCAAAAGTGAAAAAAACACCTGTCTGAAATGTATACGGATATTAAAAGGTATTTTTTGGCACCTATCAGTACACCTGTGGTGACTACAAAGTTGCTGGATTCAAATTTAACTGCAAGGTGGCTCTATCAACACAGCTGGCCTGCGCCAAAGTGAAAAAAACACGTATCTGAAATGTATACAGGATAATAAAAGGTATTTTTTGGCACCTATCAACCTGTGGTGACTACAAAATTGCTGTATTCAAATTTAACTGCAAAGTAGATCTATCAACAAAGCTTGACTGACCAAAAGTGAAAAAAACACCTGTCTGAAATGTATACGGGATAATAAAAGGTATTTTTTGGCACCTATCAACCTGTGGTGACTACAAAATTGCTGTATTCAAATTTAACTGCAAGGTGGCTATATCAACAAAGCTGGAATGGGCAAAATTGAAAAAGAACACCTATCTGAAATGTATACTGATAATAAAAGTGGAGTTTTGCACCTAACAAATAGACCTGCAGTTACTAGAAAAGATCTGTATCCTAATATAAGGCAATGCAATGTCTAAACAAAGTTTTGGCTGTACAATATCCAGTATCCTTTATAGAGCTTGTCTGTGTTCGCCCGCGGGCCCCCCTTCCTCCGCTTCCCCCGTGACTTTACAGCGGTAGATGCTCCTTTAAAATTCTCTGCCTAACTACCTAAAATCTGCAAATCTCTGATCTAACTAACTTCTAAGGATCACAGCTAAAAGTAGAGCTGTCTCTGTGAAAAAATAGAATAATTTCGCTGAGCTGTTTGCTGAGCTGTTTGGACAGAGGCAGAGCGCACGTCCTACTGCTATGAGACGCTGAAACACAATGATCATGAACAGGAAGGGCTGTTCTATGTAAAACGAGGTCATGTGATTTTTCCAGCCAATCGCAACCATACACATCCCAGTCATGACGTCGCACACACATCTCAACCTGCTCTATTCTCTAAGCTGATTCGCTGGCCGCCAAAATGACAGGAAGTGCCGAAAATGGCGCCATATTAATAGATTATGCACAGATTTTAACCTAAATTATCGCGTGATCTAAAAAATCTGATCAGCGTAAATACTGTGCCGATTTCAACTTTGTCGATAATAATCGCTCAACGCTAGTAATTAACCTTCGGATATGAATTATTCTACAGGCAAAATTTCTTCTTTGGCGGTGAAAAAGAACGTTTCTTTTAGTGACCACAACAGCAGAACAACGCTTAATTAACCCCTGTGCAAAATAAATGAGCAACCAAAAATTAAGTGGTATTTGGATTGTAAAAACGCTGTTTATTTAACTGAATACAAAAGCAACAGGCTTAGATAACACTTGGATATTCAATGTGCTTAAGAACTGAGCAGATAGCATTAAAATGTATATGCAGCTGAATTGGACGCACACTAGACTTTAGTTCCAATTCCCCACAAAATCAGAATTAGAACGTAAGAGAAGCAGTCTCTGAGACAAACTGTGACACCCCCAAAAATCGCTGTATAAAAGTGAGTTCTTTAGTATGAGATATCATAAGCAGCAGCGGCAGCTCCTTCCCTACACAGCACAGTGAGAGCGGTGTGAGCTGCCAGCGTCGCGCCCGGACTTATATAGTGCGGTGACGTCACAAAATCCCACCGGTCTCTGATTGGCTTCATCTCTGCACATGTCATGTAGGCTACGCCCTTCCTCCTCCCAGACTTCTTTGCCCCATGTAACGCCATGTGCTCGCAGCCATTTTATCAATTAAAAACATGCTTCGTTCCCGCGAATCACCCCAAACTTCGACTTCGTTCAGAATCGAAGTTTTCCTGAAATTCTAAACGAATTCCACTTCATTATAATCGATTCGCCCATCTCTAGTTACATCCTCTGTACAAATAAAATTATGAGAAAGGGGGTAACTCTCATATTTCCCGTTACATAAAATTGTGTGTATTTCCTTTTAATAGAGAGTTACTATCTGCTCTGAGACCTAGTGTGAGTAAATGAAGCAGCCAGGCTAAGTTGGACAGTGATCAACCAAATAATTGGCAAACAGTGCCAACAGAGTAGAAAGTTTGCTCCTGAGTAAAAGAGTGAGAGTATAAAATTGAGTTTATTCTGCAACTATCAATCATGATGCATGTGAAATTGCTCTTATATGGTTCATTACTACAAGTCAGACTTTTCAGCCAAGTTTCTGTGAGACCCAGGAAGGATAGGTTATGGATCAAGATGTGGTTGTATTTGTTTGTTAAAGGCCGAATGAACATTCCAGAGAGGGAGAATAAAAAAGAGAGACAGAGAGAGAGAGAAAGAGGGAGAGAGAACGAGGGGGAGAGAGAAGGAGAGAGAGAGGAGGAGATGGGGAGAGAGATTGGCATGGCAGAGGTACAGGGAGTAAGCATTAAGGGGTGTTCTCACAAGCTATTTCACAGAGCAATGGACAGCTTTTGGCTCTTCCTGTTCAGGCTGTGGGCGGCTCTACAGCAGTAATTGACATTTCAGCTCTACTATTCCTAGCTGAGCCTGTTAAGGGGACATTGGTAATGGAAGTGTCTTAACACCCGGGAAAAAGGCTACAGAGCTCTAAAGGGTTAAAGATTGTCAGTAAGAAACATAACACTATCCTGACCAGGGTTGCTAGAACAGAAAGTGGTGGTTGGCAGCCTAGGGAACCTTCTGTAAACAAGCAGGAGATAAGAACTGTTCTAATTCTGATAGGAAGCAAAAGCAGAACAACAATGTATTGAGTAATAATCTTCATTTACCTTTGCCTACACGCTTCTAGCTGATCAATGTGATGGGAACATACATTTAAGTTTTAAGAGGTTACAAGAATTTATGGTAGATTATTGATAAAGTAAAAGAGATACAGAAGTGGGAAATGACGTGGGGGAGCCGGGACTAGAGAATTTTTTACCAGCAAATAGGATAAGCAGAAAGAGGGATAAAAGGTATGAGTAGGGTAGAACATGAGGTGTTGGCGTCGGGAAGAGAGAAAAGTAAGACAGTTGGAAGGAGTTTTAGCTCAGCAGGTGAGTGTGAGGGTATTCAAACTCTTTAACCCCTTCCTGACGGAGCCTTTTTTTTTTACACGCTCGTTTTTCCCTCCTCACTTCCCAGAGCCATAACTTTTTTATTTTTCCACCTATATAGATAGACATATAGGGGTTATATTTTGCAGGATGAGATTTACTTTTTAATGGCATTATTCATATTATCATAGAATATACTGAAAAACCACAAAAAAATTCTAAGTAGGGCAAAATGTGAAAAAAATATACTAGCGCCGTATTTTGTTTTTACGGTGTTCAATCTTTGGTACAAATGATGTGTTACCTGTATTCTACAGGTTGATACTAATTCAGCAATACCAAGCATTTTTGTTATGTTTTGGTACTGCAAAAAAATTCCAAAAAATTTCAAATTTTGAAATTAGCAGGGAGGCACCATTTTCAGAGACCAATAACTTTTTTGTACTAACAACTACAGACTTGTGTGAGGCAGCATTTTTTGCAGACTGAAGTGTTCTTTTTATTGCTACCAGTTTGGAATACATGCAACTTTTTTTATTAAATTTATTCCAATTTTTAGGGGGTGTGAAATAACCAAAACACAGCAATTTTGGCATTTGAATTTTTTTTTCTTCTAGGGTGTTCAACGTACGGGATAACCTGTGTTATATTTCAATAGATCTGACTTTTTTGGACATGGAGATACCAAATATGTCTAACTTTTTTATTTTATTTTTTTTTATTTGTAAAATGGCAAAAGGGGCGTGATTTGAACTTTTAACATTTTTTTTTTTACACTTTAATTTTTTTTTTTTCCCCACTTCTTGCCAGAAGTAGAGAAATCGAAAACATGGTGGCAATGTAAGCCTTCACAAGGCTTTCAGCTGCCATGTTAAATGATCTGGGCTCGCGATTTCGGTGTAGGTGCCCCGATCACAGTAAGGAATGGTGCGTGGCTTTTCATTGATTTAGATGCCGCGGCTACCTTTGCCGCAGTGGCAATCAGCAGCTAATACCTGGCGGCTATGTATCTGGATTGGGCTGTGATCCCGCTACAAAGCGCCTTACCAGCATTAGGACGTACTCATACGTCCAATGTCAGTAAGAGGTTAAAGGGGCCGTCTCACTACATAAATTCTTCTTACCTCAGTCTTGTTTTCTCAGTTTAATTTTTGAATTCAGGGGCGTTTACTGGCTTTACTGTATCCTATTGGCCTGCAGTGATGAGCTGCTGAGGACACCAGGTCTGCAGCTATAGCGACCAGCACTGGCAGCCTATCAGAAGAGATCTAACAGGTCTGTAGCTAAAGCGACCTGAGTAGTAGATGCAGCCCGTACAAGAGAGGATATCTCACAATAGGTAGGACACTGCTACTTGACACTTATTGCAAAGTGACTCGTTTTTGCAAGATCTTTAATATAAAAAGCAATCCTCGTATTGAGACAACCCCTTTAAGGCTGCTTTCACACAGAGCGTTTTTTGATGTTTTTTGTTGCGGAAATACACAGCAATTAGTGCACTGTATTTCTGAAAAAAATCAGCATAAAAATGCACCAAAAAAGGCATCAAAAAACCTCTGTGTACAAGCACCCTTAGGAAAAGAGAAGCTATGACTCCAATGTGAAAAATAAATGTTTTAAATTTGGTTTTAAAGGGTTTTTGAAAAAAAGATGTAAAAAAAAACCCAACAATTTTTTTGTTTTTAGCAGTTCCTCTCTAGTTTAATCCTGCTGAATTTTGTAAAATATAATTTTGTAAAATGTCACCTAGTGGGACCAAAAAGGCTAGTTACAGGGTTTACTGATGAAAATTGTTTAAAACCAAAAATTACTTTTTTTTATTTTTTTCGGGGCGTTTGGGATTTTTCACAGGGGAAGCAAAAAAATTTTGGGGTTTGTGGGGCACTGGTTTTCAGTAATTTTTTAAATTTGGATTCAGTTTTTTACAACCCCCAAAAAAATTTCTGACTCTCCCCCAAACCCCCTAGACCCAAATTAAAAATCGAGTTTTAGTCTCCCCAAGCGGATCAAACCGAAATCCAATCAAAATTTAGAACATGTTCAAAAATCTGTTTAAAAAAACACAATTAGGGGTACTGTTTAAGTGGGTTGCCCTAAAAAATGACCTCAAAACCTAGAAAAAAAAACATTTTTAAACCCCCTTTAAAAGGACCCCCCTGTTTTGACCTTCCGGGACACAGCCCTATTTTTGAAATTGGGCAGTGAAATTTTTTGGGGGAAAAAAATTTTCAGACCTTTTCCCAATTTTTTTCGGGTTTGGGAAAATTTTCCTCTACAAAATTTTTTAAAGGTGGATTAAGCCCTTTTATCCTTCAACCTTGGGGGTTTGTTTGTGGGAAAAAATTTTCTTGGAAATTTTGGGGGGAAAAATAGCATTTTGTTGCAAAATTTTTGGTCAAGCCCGAAAATTTTCACCAACAAAATATAATTTCCGCCCTTTTTCCAAAAAGTTCCCATTAGGTTGGGCCTCATTTTTAAAAAGTCTTTTTTTTTTTTTTTTCGACATTGAGGGCTTTGAAAATTTAGTAAATAAAATTTTTCCCCTTTTTTAAGAAAAAATTTTCAATATACATTTTTTTAAAGGGCCCTCCAGTTCCCACTAGCTTTGAGGGGGTCAAGTTAATTTCCCCCATAATGACCCATTGGGGAAACGGAACCCCCTTTAAGTATTTACAACAAAAATTTAAAGGGAAGTTTAAAAACCCTTCAGATATTTCACCGAAAATTTTTCCAAAATGGAGGTTGGAAAAAAAAAATTTTAAAATTATTTCCCTTTTTTTTGCAGATTTTTTAATTTTTTAACCATAATTTAATTTTAAAAAGTAAATGTGGGGCTAGGTAAAAAGCAACTTAATTTCAATTCCCCCCGGTCTGCCCTTTTTTGAGATATCCCCTATTTGGCCCCTAGTGCATTATTTGGCTCACCCCTTTAAACCCCAGAATAGGAGGGGCACCTTTCTATACTCCGGGGTTCATTTTCAATGCAAATTTTTTTTAGGGGCCATTTTTAGTTTTTGGACAAACCCCAAGGGGCAAAACTTTTAAAAAACACCCCCAAATAGACCGCATAATTTGGGAAAATACAAAACCCCAAAAAGAATATAACCCGGGGGGGCATTGTTATTTAACCCCACAGGTGATTCAAAAAATTTTTTTTTTTTCATAAGGCCCTGAAAATTTTAAAAAAAAAATTTTTTTAAAATCTGCAAATTTTTTGCTTTAAAAATTTTTATAAATTTCAAGGAATCCGGAAAAAAAAAAACCCAAAACCCTTTTTTAAGCAATTTTTTTTTTCCAAGTTCGGGGAATACCCCACAAATTTGGGGGGAAAAAGGGTGTTTGGGCGCCCTTTGGGAGGGCGTATAAGGAGGGGGGTAATTTTTTTTTGGAACCAGATTTTTGGGGGGGCCATGGCGCATTTCAAAGCCCCCAAAGTAGCGAACAGGGAAAACCTTCCAGAAGTCCCCCCTTTTGGATTCCCAAACCCCTCAGGGGTTTTTCTCTTGGGGTTTTACTGTGCATTTTTGGATGCACAGGTTTTTCCATATTTTTTTTTTGCCTTGGGCAATGAAAAAAGGGGGAAAAAAAGCAGTTCGGTTTTCCCTTGGTTTTTTTTTTTTCAATTTTACAGCAATTTGCCCTGCAGTTTAAAAGAAAAGTGATTAAATTTACAAAGGGGGTCCCGGTTTCAAAATTTCAATGATAAAGTTTATAGTTTTTTCCCGTTTTAATACTTTTTAAAAAGTAGAAAAAATTTTTGGTTTTTTTGGCAAAAAAAGGGGGAGTGTTATGGGGTTGTTTTTTTGCGGGGTGAGTTTAAAATTTTTATTTGGTACCATTATGGGGGGGGCTTTTTATGCTATTTCCTTTTTTTTAAGGTTTTTTTGAGATGTTTTTAACAAAATACAGCAATCCCGGTATGTTTTTTTTTTTTATTTTTTATGCGGTCCCCTGTTCGGGATATATGACATGGTAGCTTTACTCAAAGTCAATAGTTTTCCCCCGAACCCAATTTGTTTTTTTTTTTATGTTTTTACTTTCTTTTTTTCAATAAAAACACTTTTTTTCAAACCCGGAAAATTTTTTTTGCATTTACAAAATCTGAGAGCCATAAACCCTTTTTAAAATTTTTTTGTGCTTGGGGCGGTGAGGGACTTGTTTTTTGCGGGATGAGTTACCCTTTTTTTTAGTATAAATTTTTGGGGGGGCAAGGCTTTTTGACGCTTTTAAACCATTTTTTGGGGGCCTGGGTGAAGAAAATACTGCAATCCTTTGTTGGTTTTTTTTTTTTATTTTTTAAACCCGGGTCACCGTGCAGTATCCCAAAAAATTTGCTTTACTCTTTGGGCGTATGAATTTTGGCGATCCCTATTTATATTTTTTTTTATTTGAAGCACTTTAAAAAAAAAAGAAAAAATGTTTTTAGTGTGTAAAAAAAAAAATTTATGGGACGCATTTTTCTGAGGCTATAACCATTTATTTTAATTTTTTTTAATTCAATTGGAAATTTCAGGTGCCCCAAAAGGGTTTGTTGGCTATTTTTTCTGGATTTTTTTTTTTTCCTTAAGGGAAAAAAACTTTTTAAGGGGGGCCACCGGGGTCCTTTGGGAATTTTTTTGCCCAAAGGGGAAACATTTGATTTTTTTGGGCTTTTTTTAAGTTTTTTTACAAAACCCCGGGGGAAAGGCCAATTTTTTTCCTTTTGTCTTTTTTTCCTTTTCCCTTTCAATGTCGTCAGAGGGGGGGAAAGGGGACCGGGGGTCGCCCGAAACCCCCTGGGCCCTGCCCCGCCTTAATCCTTGGCCGACAGGGGGACGGGGCAGGGGGACCCATTTTCCCCCTCGCTCCCTTTGTTTTGCGGAAACCCCGGGCCGTCGCGATAATTTTGGGGTTTACCGGCCCCCCCCCCTGGGGCGATCCGGGGGCGGGGCCCAAGCTCGGGTTTCCCGCTGAAAAATACAGCTTCACCCCGCGGGCCCATCGCGCGAAACCCTTTAAATTCCCGGCCCCGAACCTAGGACGTATCCTACGTTCCCGGTTTCTTTAAAACCCCAAAAAGACCGGACGTTTTGGGAAAGTCATAATCGTTTTTGGGGTTTTAAAAACCCCCGAAAAGTAAAATGGGCGGATAAAAACAGGGAATTTTTTCCCAAAAAACATTTTAAAATACCTTTTAGACCCAAAACCCTTAAAACCGATAATCCAAATTCAAAAACATGTTTAAATTTTCCCTATTTGGTCATAATGTTGCCAATTTTTTGCTTTTCCCATGCGCATTTTTGGGGTTTGGTTTTAGCAGAAGCCGTTTTGTATTGGGCCACAGTTTCCCCTCTTCTTTCGACATCTTTTCTTAAAAATGTTGTCCCCCCACCTGCTTTAAGAAACCAAATCTCCCCCTCTCTTGTGCATCTCATGCTGTACTCCACACTGCTTTACCCCCCCATTATTTTCATCTGCTGTCCGCCTCGCCCGGGTAGGGGAAAATAGCTCACTTTCCTTAAAGCTTTGGGAAATGGCTTACCTGACAAAAAAAGCTGAAAAAATGAAAACTGGTTGGGGGCCTTAGGGAAAAAGCTATAAAAATTTAATTTTTTAAAACCCGTGTTCTGTTTAGTGCTATGTGGGGAAAATTCCAAAAAAAAAAAAAAAAAAAAGATCATTATACTTTTAATAGCAGCCAGGGTTTTCATGCTTCAATGCTTTGTGAACTAAACATAATGTTATTTATATTTTTCAGAGTAAATTGCATAGGAATAATACAAAAAAAAAAAACAATGGCGGAACTGCTTCCTACAAAATCAAGCCCTCACATCGCTACTGTACAGGTAATCACTGAGGTATGATGGTTTACATTTTATAAATAAAGGCTTTTATGATGGCATGCCCCATAAAAGCCTCCATTTCTAACTATGCGAGCATCAGAACCTGGAGGTTCGTCGCTCCATTGGACTCGATGTACCTCCATGTGAATGGTTGTAACCTCTGAGTTCTGCTCCAGTATGACTGCAAGGCTACAGCTTATACAGTGGATACGGAAAGTATTCAGACCCCTTTGATAAAGAAGGTAATATCCTTCGAAACGTTGCAGCTGTGCCTCTCACCCAGTGTTCAGCGTCTCCCAGCTATCACATGTATTATGCATGCATGACAATAAGGAGGTTACCGACTAACCGAACGAAAACTTAAGTATATGTATGCCATTTTTTCTAAAACGTTTTTGATACATTGAATTTGTCCTGTGAAAGTTGGACTGTTTGTTGGATAAATAAATGCGAAAATAAAAAGTTTATTGGTCTTCATAATATGTGATACAAAGCTTAAAGGTCTTGGATAGGCTTGTTGTGGAGACTGGTGGCATTTAAGATATACGATTTTTTCTTGAATTAAGCAGACGTTCGTTGTAATATATTTACTAATGGTGTCTTTAACGGTGGCCTGACCCCAAAACCAGCAAAAATTACCTTTTGGACACTCATAATCAAATTAACAAGAAGAAATGAGTATATGGAATAAGATTTTTTTTCAATCCGACCTTTACTATTGGTGTTTTTTAGAGTGGCCTGTCACCCAGTTGGCTTCTGCCACACTGCCAGCTGCTGCTACGGCTACTTGCCAGTCTACTGCTGGCATGTTGCTAACATTGTTCCACCATGACATTAGAACGTGAAGAAGACGCAACAGAACTCTCGAGTTGGTCAATGAGCACTGTCTTAAATTCCTGCATTCTACTGTCAATTTGTGTGGGTGAAAGGAATTTGCTTACTTTCGATTTGTAACGTGGATCAAGGAAGGTGGCCACCCAGTAACTGCTGTTCATTTTGATTGCCTTGATGCGTGGATCATGTTGCAGGTAATGTAGTATCCAAGCTCTCATGTGTGAGATGCTGCCGGGAATACCCAAGCCTCGGAATCGAGAGGCACTAAACCGATCTTCTTCCTCTTCCTCCTCCTCTATGGAATATCTATGAAATGTGGTCTTATGGAAGAACCCTGACACAAAATCAACAGTGTTCTTGAATCCTTATGCTTTGCAACTGGCAACTAGGATTAGAAACATATTTTTTTTCTATGGAATATCTGTGAAATGTGGTCTTATGGAAGAACTCTGATACCAAATCAACAGTGTTCTTGAATGCCTATACTTTGCAACTGGCAACTAGGATTAGAAACAGAATATTTTCTATGAAATATCTGTGAAATGGGGTCTTATGGAAGAATGCTGTCTTGTATACCCGCTGTCCCCCCCAAAACTGCAGCAATGAAATGTTGGGCATGGAATGTAATTTTCTGCAAGAAACATATATATCACAGCATTTTCCTTTTAGAGCAGATTTCCTAACATTGTCTTGTATACTGGCTGTCCCCATAAAACTGCAGCAAGGAAATTTTGGACACGGAATTAAATTTTCTGCAAGAAACCGGTATATCACAGCGTTTTCTTTTGAGAGACTTCCTAACAGTAAACTGCAGCAAGGAACTTTTGGACAATGCAAAAATGCAGTATGCAGCAATATCAAAATCCCTAACTACTACTGATTCCCTAATCTTGCTGTACCCAACCCTAACTAATCTATCTACCAGCTTTTCCTTTGTGAAATCACTGGGAAATGGTGAGTCTGCCTGCTTTTAAACAAGCACAGCAGAGAGAGCAATGTGTTCAGTTCACAGTCTCTAATCACAATGGCATTCACCAGGAAATACAGTGACAACCATAAAACAGGGTCATGTGATTTTAGCAGCCAATAAGATCCCTACCCCCTCAGCGGTGACGTTTTTTACACCCCTCTGTACTGCATTGCACTGACTGGCTGGCCGCCAAAAGTACAGGAAGCAGCGAAAATAGCTCAATCTTAATTCTCAGTCTTGATTTTTTTACCCAATTTTCAGGGAAAAATTCGGATTGGATCGAGAAAAATGTAAAAATCGACTGGATTTTAACTTTTCTCAATTAAATTGCTCAACACTAGTCATAAGTATTCCGAATCTTTGCTCAGTGTTGAGTAGAAGCACCTTTTGACCTACTATAGCCATGAGTCTTCTTTGGAATGATGCAACAAGTTTTTCACACCTGGATTTGGGGATCCTCTGTCATTCTACCTTGCAGAGCCTCTCCAGTTCCCTCAGGTTGGATGATGAATGTTGGTGGACAGCCATTTTCAAGTCTCTCCAGAGATGCTCAATTAGGTTTAGGTCAGGGCTCTGGCTGGGCCAGTCAAGAATGGGCACAGAGTTGTTCTGAAGCCAGTGCTCTTTTATTTTAGCTGTGTGCTTAGGGTCATTGTCTTGCTGGAAGATAAACCTTCGGCCCAGTCCAAGGTCCAGATGACTCTGGAAAGGTTTTCATCCAGGATATATCTGTACTTGGCCACATTCATCTTTCCTTCAATTGCAACCAGTCATCCTGTTCCTACAGCTGAAAAAAACTCCCAAAGCATGATACTGCCACCACCATTGTTTCCTGTTGGGATTATATTGGGAAAGGTGATGAGCACTGCCTGGTTTCCTCCACACATACCGCTTAGAATTAACACTAAAAGTTCAATCTTCGTCTTAACAGACCAGAGAATCTTATTTATAGTCTGGGTTTCCTTCATGTGTTTTTTTTTCAAACTGTATGCGGCTTTCATATGTCTTGCACTGAGGAGAGGGTTTCTTTGGCGCATTCTGCCATAAAGCCTCGACTGCTGGAGGGCTGCAATGATAGATGACTTTGTGGAATTTTCTCCCATTTCCCTACTGTGTCTCTGGAGCTCAGCCATGGTGATCTTGGGGTTCTTCTTTACCTCTCTTGCCATGGCTCTTCTCCCATGATTGCTTAGTTTGGCTGGACGGCCAGGTTGAGGAAGAGTTGTGGTCATACAAACGCCCCATCCATTTATGGATTATGGCACCCTGTGTTTCTTGGGACCTTTGAATGCTGCTGAAATTCTTTTGTAACCTTGGCCAGATCTGTGCCTTGCCACAATTCTGTCTCTGAGCTAGCTGGGCAGTTCCTTAGACCTCATGATTCTCATGTGCTCTGACATACACTGTGAGCTGTGAGGTCTATATGGGACAGATGTATGCCTTTCCAATCAAGTCCAATCAGTTTAATTAAACACAGCTGGACTCCAATGAAAGAGTAGAACCATCTCAATGAGGATCAGAATAAAATTAACAGTAAGTCAGTTAAATATGAGTGTCACAGCAAAGGGTCTGAATACTTATGACCATGTGTTATTGCAGTTTTTCTTGTTTAATAAATTTGCAAAAATATCTACATTTCTGTTTTTTCCTTTCAAGATGGGGTGCAGAGTGTACATTATTGAGCCAAAAAATGAACTTTTTACATCTTACCAAATGGCTGCAATGAAACAAAGAGTGAAAAATTTACAGGGGTCTGAATACTTTCCGTACCCACTGTATTCTTCATAAAAACAAGCCCCTGCATAAAGGAAAACAATAGAGAGCACCCTAGTTACCCTGTAGGTTTCCACATCAACTGAAGCTGGGCATAACACCCTTGCCCAATTTCAGAGTGAAACACATGTACTAATATTATGGGTGTAGATTAGATGTGTTTAAAATATGTGGTGCAGCATGCTGGCACCTATAGTTTCTTAGCAGCAGTTGTGTACAGGCAGCTGCTGTGGAATTTCAAGTCCCAGCATGTTACACCACATATATTAAATGCATGTAACAGGGACACAAACGGCAAAACAAACATTAAAGGGGTGTTACCTCTCTATCCAACACTAAAAAGAAAAAAAATACATAAAAAAATGCACCTGTGTCGGTTTACCAACGAATTCAACTTAAGAACAAATCACATCTCATTTGTAACCTGGGGACTCTGCGTGTGAATGGGAAAAGAAGAAAATTATGGCTGTTGGAATTTGTTGCAATAAAAAAATGAGAAAGTATTTTCCAAAATTATCTACATCGTTATTTGTTAAATTCCGACATTCCTTTTCAAATATTCTATTCAACGAATGAGAGAGAAATTTGTTTTATTGTATAAAAGTTTCACCATTTTCCAAATAGGGTCATCTGACATTCTTTCTGATAAAAAGTAGATTTTTTTGGTTTGGGCTGGCAAAAACAATGTTCATTTATTCCACTTTTTATGGCACCTTAACTGGTCGCAAAGAACAATGCATTCCCTTCCAGAGCCCACCACCACTTACTGCATGCTGGATAACATCGACAGTACCTGCATGTTGCTCTGTATAGTGCACTATTTAATTAAAAGTAAGCTAATTGACCATCTGTTGCTGTGTTTACTGCATGCAGGTGAGTTATTAAGCCTCACCTGTGAGTAACACCTGCCATCCTCTATTGTCTGCCCACTGCACTATGCAAATTTTTTTCTCGATTTTCTGCCAAAAACTGTGTTAGTACTTTTGAGACACAGACTGCAAATACACATCTTTACATGATCACAGCTCAGACCTTTACACTGTGCTTTCCTTTGCTAATAACTTTCTGCTGCAATTTGGTAAGAAGTAGGTTATGTGTAATAATCACAGAAACCTTTTAAAGCCCATTAAAATGTCAAATGACCCACACAAACAAGTAGCACAGAAATAGATGTTGAAGACTTTGGAAGCATAGCACAGTACATAGTTAGACTTTACTGCATTAAATGTCTATGTCAATTCAATTGAGACAAGTGACCCTCTGCAGATTTGTTTCAAAAAATTGTTACCCACTCACATCGAAAATGTCAAGAATCACCTACACAATCATTCTTCACAAATACGCTCCTTTGAAACATACTGTGAAATCACAAAATTACAGACTTGGTAATAACATGGTGGAATGTGAAGCAGAAAGCATTTTAATAAAGCGAAATGGGGGTTAAGAAGGGGAAGCGGGTGACAAGCATTCAGCGTATTTTTTCTGAAATGCTAATAAAAGTACAATAAGCTTTCTACACTAAGTGGTTTGCCTACGAGAGCTAAAGACCCGTTAAGTGTACAGTTTTTTCTGCAGATTGTTTGTTAATTGAAATTGGAATAATGGAAAGCAGCAAGCTTGTAGGTTAAGTTGAGTGTGCAGCTTGTCAGATTTATGAATACTTGGAGCAGCCATTCCAAGGTGACTACCTCCAGGGTAGATACCAATATATAGCCCAGCTAGAAGATCTCATTATAGATCAAAAGGATCAAAAAGCTATTGACAGTCTAGAGAGGAGCATGATTCATACCGAGATGGCCCTTAGTAGGGTAGATGCGATGAGTAAAGATTTAACAGCTCAGGTAGCATTCTCTAGAAATCTGTCAAAGCCATATTTATTTTGAAGATAATAAAGAAACTTGACTAGAAAGATTAATTAGGGTTAATTAGTGTGGAGAAAAGACACCTTCGGAGTGATCTAATGAATATGTATAAATCTTATCAATATAAAGATCTCTCCCAGGACTATAAGGCTATGTTCACACGGCAATTATTGAGACATATCTCGCCGCCTAATTCGCGCCATACTGCGCTAAATACGGGGCGAGCTACGTCCAAATAATTACGGTAATCCACAGTTCTCACAGAGAACTATCGATTACATCTCCTCTCCCCGCTTGCACAATACAGCGAGCGGGAAGAGAGGTGACATGTCAATTATTCACAGCATATACGCGCTGTGAATAATGAATGTTTATTGGGCTGGCGGGCTGCCGGCCCTCCTGCCCCGCCTCCGCTCCCGAGCACACGGCGGAATTACGGGCAAAATACGTCCCCGCAATTACACCGTGTGAACATCGCCTAAGAAGAACAAGGGAGCATCCTCTACACCTAGAGGAAAGAAGGTTTCTACATAAACATAGAAAGGAATTCTTTACTGTAGGAGCAGTGAGACTGTGGAATTTGTCATGGTGAACTCTCTAAAACAGTTTAAAAGGGGAATGGATGCATTTCTAGAGTGCAATAGTATAACAAGTTATAGTGACTAGGCGCCACATGCATGAAAACTGTCTAGGTGTAAGACTTTCTTTGTTGCCCATAGCAACCAATCAGATCTCCCCTTTCATTTCATATAGTGCACTGAAAAAATTAAAGAGGAGCTCTGATTGGTTGCTATGGGCAACAAAGAAAGTCTTACACCTAGACAGTTTTCATGCATGTTCCCAAAGCATTCTGGATCATTGATCCAGGGGTTTATTCTTATTATTAGATTGGAGTAGCTATGACATTTTTGGGATACATTTTTTTAGGATAATAGGCTGAACTGGATGGACATATTTTTTTTTTTTTTTTTTAGCCTTACAGACTATGTAACTATGATTCAGCACTCCAAAAAACTTTTCCATTTCTCTTGAATCCTGAGATGGCATGAATCAAACCACTTCAGCCAATACTTAAAGAGAATCTGTCACATAGATTATGCCCCCCTTGCTGAGGACAGCACAAGCTAGTGTCAGGCCTGCTGTTTCCAGTGCTGTGTCCCTTATTCTGCAAGATGCTGTAGTTTTCTTGTATTTAATTTGATATCGACACGTGCATATCAACATACCCTATGAATTTGTCATGTAATTTAACCCGCACAAAACAATTTAGGCCGAAATACATTCATATATGTGTCTAATATTGTGAGTGGTGCGAAACCCCGAGAACGGCCCCTTCATGTTAGGCGAAATAAAAAGTGTTGAGTCTTAAGAACAATGCGCCTAACACATTCATTAGGCGCATTAGACATTGTAGCAGGCTCAGTTAGGCGCATTTTACACCAGTAAAGGGTGAAAAACCTGATCATATGTCTCCCTAAGGCTATGTTCACACGGCTTATTTTGGAACGTATCTGGCCCTGTATTTAGCGCCGTACTGAGCAAAATACGGGGCAAGATACGTCCCAATCATTACGGTAATCCACAGTTCTATGGATTACATCTCCTCTCCCTGTCCGCACAATACAGCGAGCGGGGAGATGAGTGACATGTCAATTATTCACAGGATATATGCGTCGAGAATAATGAATGTCTATGGGGCCGGCGGGCTGCCGCCCCCCTGACCCCGCCGCCCCGCACCGTCCCCCGCCCCCGTACACATGGCGTAATTGCGGGTCGAAATACGTCCCGCAATTAAGCCGTGTGAACATAGCCTAAGTGTCAAAGTGTTACCAATGAAAACATCACTTAATGCTGCATAAAAGACCCAACACATATCAGTATATACAGAAAAAAAAAGAAATCTGAACACAGCTGAAATACAGTGCTACAAAATAAAAATAAAAACTTTACAAACTGGGTATTATTCTAATTGTGTAAACAATGCAATAGTGTGTACAAATATGGTGGTTTTAGAACTTCCTGTCTGCGGCAGGAAGTAGTAAAACTGGAAACATTGCAGTTTTACAAGGCTTCCAGCTGTCATACTTGGAGGGAGAAATTGTGCGTGGCACCGCTTCTCATTCTTTTTTTTAATCTAAGAGGTTAAACAGCACAGAATGGATCCGGCTCCATTCAGTGCTGTTATCGCTGTCTATGTAGTAGGGTCGCCTCATGATCCCCAATATAACCCATTACCACCACTAGGACGTACTAGTACATCCAGATGTGATAAGGGGTTAAAATGTCACTTATACTGCACAGTGACTGCTGTAAAAATTAAAAAAAAGTCTACCAAAATTGCTGTATTTTCTTCATCCCACCTCCTAAAATCATTGATAAAAAGCAATGGGTGTTATGAATCCCAAAATGATACCAATGATAACATCAACTCAACTTGCAAAAACCAAGCCCTAAATCAGCTTCATATTGAAAAAATAAAATATTGCTGTCAGACTATAACAACATGCAAATCTTATAGGCGTCATGTCCCATTAGGGCTGCGACACTTTTTTGGTGTATTTTGCGCCGAACTGCAGTACATTTAAACTAGGTGCATTATACGTCAGGCACAATAAATTTGAATGTGTCTAAAGTAGGTGCAGCAATAATATGCTATGCGCCTAGATTAGGCGCATCAATTATACTATACAAGGTATACCAGATGCCAGATTTTTGACAGGTTCATTCATTCACTATACATTCATCACCAAAAGGTGTTTAATCCAAAATGGGCCGACTTCTGAAAGGTTTCACCTGTTTAAGGGCCTTGCAAATATGACATGGCACTCACCAAAATCTGCTTTCCAAAAGCCAAATAGCGCTCCCTCTCTTGTATGCACTGCCATGCATTCAATCAGCAGTTAACACCCACATCTAGGGTATTGTCAAAATTTTATGAAAATGTGTAACATATTTTGGGGTCCATGTTTTTCAGGATTCCTTGTAAGTAAGAAACATTTTCAACTGAAACTGCACATTATTGGAAAAATGTAAGTTTTATTTTTACAGTCTAGCACTGAAAAAATCTGTGAAACACCCGTGGGATCAATATACTCACTATACCCCTGGATATACTCTGTAAGAGGTATGGTTACCCAAATTACATCTTTTTAGGAGTGTTAATTAACTTTTAACACCTTAGAGTGTCTGTAAACCTGTAATGGCGCTTAAAAAATAATCTAATGCTTAAAAAATAGTGAAATGGTGCTCCTCCTATTCTGAGGCTTGCTGTTAAGTCAAATAGCGCACTAGGTTCCATAATGCGCCTGACACTCAGGCGAGGCGCGTTGAACTTTAGACACCATTTATGAACGCACAAAAAACACTTTCACTCATTCAGGCACATTATACACTGAAAAAAAGATGAGGAAATGAACTTTGACGCATTCAATTCATACATGTCTCCCTAAGGGAGACATGTATGAAGGAAGGTGTTTCGAAGTGAATTGTCGAGTCTCGTTTTCAGTGTATAATGCGCCTGAATGTATAAAGGATATAGATTGGCTGGAAATAAAAGAAAAATCATTAGAATAGCATGTCAGTGAATAGAAACTATGGTAGTGATCTTGCTGGACCACAGGTTCCAGCAATACCTGTGCTGGCTCTTGCTGTATGTAGAATAAAGGGTGAGAGCAGCAAAAATAGATTTCAAATTGAATGTAGTAAAAATTAAAAATGCAAAAATCTGAACAACATCATGAGTGGGTTATTTAATGATAAATTAGTTTTAGATTCTATTAATTTTAAATACATTTTATAGGAAATATTTTAAAAATTGTTTGGGAAAACTATATATTTTTAATAAAATTTTTTTATGATTAAATTTTTTATTAAATTTAAATAATTAAATTGTACATAGTTTGATAATTATCATCTTCACTGTGGATACGACTCTACTTCAGGCCTTATGTCTTAAATAAAACCATAGAAGACAAAATAGTGCAGAATATCCTGAGTATGTTTAATCCTTCCTGTCAAAGTCGATTTTTTTATTTTTAACATAACATTTATTTTTTCCTTCCTGCCTTAAAGTGCCATAACTTTTTCTGTCTTCATAGTCATCTGAGGGTTTGTTTTTGTGGGACAAAATGTACTTTTCAAGAGTGCCATTAGCTATACCATATAATGTACTTGGACGCCCTCCACCCCCCCCCCCAAAAAAAAAAACAAAAAAAAAAAAAAACACTCTACATGGGGTGGAAAGTAAAAAAGAATTGTGCCATTTTTTCAGGGGTTTTGATTCTTGGGGAGTTCATATTCCATTGTTGATTACATGTTATTTGTATTCTGCAAGTTGGTACGATTAGGCCTCGTTCACATGGCTTATTCTGGGACTGATTGGAGCCGTACTGCGCGCCGTATTTGCGCTGCAGTACGGCTCCAATCCGTCCCAGTAACTACGAGAACTGTGGATTCCGTCTCTCCGCCCCGCTCAGCGAATCCGCCGCGGGGGGAGAAAGTGACATGCACATTATTTACGGCGTGTACGCACCGTGAATAATGAGTGTCTGTGGGGCCAGCGAGATGCCAGCCCCCAACCCCGCCACCCCTGCACGGCTGCTGGCATAATTGCGGGGCGAAATCCGTCCCCACAATTACGTCGGCAATAAGCCGTGTGAACCTTGCCTTAAGGTGAGACTAAATTTGTAGACTTTTGGTTGTGTTTTAGTATTAGCACCAGTACATAAAATGTCGGTAAGGGGTTTATTATATAGACTCACAGAAGAAAAAGGAGATTTTGCATTTAAAATGAAAAACCACATGGCATGCTGAGCTCTTTCTTTACCTGGCCCAGAGTTTCACCTGTAACATCACGAAGAAGAAGCTTATACTAGTAAAATCCTGGTTTTGACATAGAGCGAGATCAGCTCTCTCTCTCTCTCTCTCCTCTCTCTCTCTCTCTCTCTATATATATATATTATAATATAATATATATATAATATATATATATATATATATATATATATATATACACACAGTGTCTCAAAAAAGTAGATACTCCCCTCCCATTTTTGTAAATGTTTTATTATATCTTTTTATGTGACAAAACTAAAGATATGACACTTTGATACAGTGTAAAGTAGTCTGTGTACCTAGACCGTACAGCGGATTTACAAGACAGATTGCACTCAGAACAGGCCTTACCATGGCCAACCAAAGTTGAGTGCACATGCTCAGCGTCATAGGGCCAGTTCACATGGCGTATTGCCGGTGTAATTGCAGGGACGGATTTCGCCCTGCAATTACGTCGGCTGCCGTGCAGCGGGGGCGGGAGGCCAGCAAGTCGCCGGCCCCATAGACATTCATTATTTACGGCGTGTACGCGCCGTGAATAATTGACATGTCACTTTCTCCCCGCTCGGCGCATTCGCCGAGCAGGGAGAGGAGATGGAATCCATAGTTCTCTATGAGAACTGTGGATTACCGTAATGCCTGGGACGGCTTTCAGCCATATTGGAGCACAAATACGGCGCGAAATACGGCTGAAATCCGTCCCAGAATAAGCCATGTGAATGAGCCCTTATCCAGAGATTGTCTTTTAAAAAAAGAAGCATGAGTGCTTCCAGCATTGTTGCAAAGGTTAAAAGGGTTGGAGGATCAGTCTGTCAGTGCTCAGATCATACACCACACACTGCATCAAATAGCCTGCATGGCTTTCATCCCAGAAGGAAGCCTCTTCTAAAGAGGATGCACAAGAAAGCTCATAAACAGTTTGTAGAAGACAAGCAGACTAGCGACATGGATTACTGAAACCATCTCCTCTGGCCTGATAAGGCCAATATTCACTTATTCAGATGGTGTCAAACATGTGTCGCAGCAACCAGGTGAGAAGTATAAAGACAAGCGTTTCGTGGCTACAGTCAAGCATTGTGGTGGGAGTGTCATGGTTTGCGGTTACATGAGGGTTGTCGGCTGTAGGGAGCTACAGTTCATTGAGGGAACCATGAATGTCAACATGTACTGTGACATACTGAAGCCGAGCATGATCCCTCTATTTGGAAACTGGGCCATAGGGAAGCCGACATGGTAACAACCCCAAACAGACTTCAAAGACGACCCTTGCTGTGCTAAAGAAAATGAGGGCAAAGGTGCTGGAATGACCAAGCATGTTTGCAGACTTAAACTCTACTGAGCATCTGTGGGGCATCCTTAAACAGAAGGTTGGAGAGTGCAAGGTCTCTAACAAACATCTGATCTGTGATATTGTCATGGACATGTGGAAGAGGATTACAGTGGCTGCAACCTGTGAAGCTCTGTTGAACTCCATGACCAAGAAAGTTAACCCCTAAAGGACACTGGATGTAAGCCTATGCTTCAATGTCGGGAAGGGGCTTTGTAGCGGGATAGCGCTGCTAACTGCAGCTAACACCCACCGACTACAGCACAGGATGGCGCCAGCTCCATCCCGTGCTGTTTAACCCTTTAGGAGTGGCGTCTAAATGAATGAGAAACAGTGCTGTGCTTCATTCCTCACTCCGATCAGGGCCCTTGGGGGGAGAGATTGTGGGGCCAAGATCGCTTAACATGGCAACTGGAAGTCTTGTGAAAGCTTCAATCGCTGCCATGTTTTTTGTTTCACTACCTCCTGCCCCAGGAATGACATGATTAGAAAGTACATCTTGTACCGCAAAATAAAAGCCCTCATTTGTCTGGGTAGGTGGAGAAATAAAAACGTTATGGCTCTTGGAAGGTGAGGAGGAAAAGAAGAATGTGTCAATAAAAAAAAAAGTGAGGTCCTTAACCCTTTAACACAAACAAAAAATAATAATTTTACTCTTAATGTTTTTCCTACTTGCCTTCCAAAAGC
Organism: Phyllomedusa bahiana; assembly: GCA_025379985.1. Taxonomy (NCBI): domain Eukaryota; kingdom Metazoa; phylum Chordata; class Amphibia; order Anura; family Hylidae; genus Phyllomedusa; species Phyllomedusa bahiana. The sequence goes on from JAODAL010004896.1 coordinate 89,208, forward strand.
CATAACTTTGTTTATTTTTCCACCTACATAGACATATGGTGGCTTTTTTTTGCGGGACAATATGTTCTTTCCAGTGGTGTTATTTATATTACTATAGAATATACTGGGGAACGGCAAAAAAATTCTAAGTGGGACAAAATGTGAAAAAAAATGTACTTGCGCCATGTTTGAGGGAGTTTTGTTTATGCGGCGTTCAATCTTCGGTAAAAATGGTGTGTTCACTGTATTCTATAGGTTGATACGCATCCGGCAATATCAAACATGTAGGGCTTCCGTTTTGTTTTGGTGGCGTAAAAAAATTCCAAACATTTTTCATATTTGAAATCTGCACGGCGGCGCCATTTTGGGAGACCAATAACTTTTTTGTACTAACACCTACGGACGTCAGTCAGGGTGCATTTTTTGCGAGCTGAAGTGTACTTTTTATTGCTAGCAGTTTGGAATGCATGCGACTTTTTTGATCACTTTTATACCAATTTTTATAGGACATGTATAAAGATGGGCGAATTGATTCTAACGAAGTGGAATTCGTTTAGAATTTCAGGAAAACTTTGGTTCTGAACAAAGTCGATGTTTGGGGTACTTCGGGTGAACGAAGTGTGCTTTTGATTGATAAAATGGCTGCGAGCACATGGCGTTACATGGGGCAAAGAACTCTGGGAGGAAGAAGGGCATAGCCTGCATGACATGTGCAGAGATGAAGCCGATCAGAGACCAGCGAGATTCTGTGACGTTACCGCACTATATAAGTCCGGGCGCGACGCTGGCAGCTCATACTCTACTGTGTAGGGAAGGTGCTGCCGCCGCGGCTGCTCCTGCTTATGATATCTCATACTAAAGAACACACTTTTATACAGCGATTTTTGGGGGGTGTCAAAGCTTGTCTCAGAGACTGCTTCTCTTACGTTCTAATTCTGATTTTGTGGGGTATTGGAACTGAAGTCCAGTGTGCGTCCAATGCAGCTGCATATATATTTTAATGCTATCTGCTCAGTTCTTCAGCACATTGAATATCCAAGGGTTATCTAAGACTGTTCCTGTTGTATTCAGTTAAAGAAACAGAGTTTTTACAATCCAAATACCATGCTATATATGTCCGGGTGCGACGCTGGAAGCTCATACCGCTCTCACTGTATTTATCAGGGAAGGTACTGCGGCAGCTGCTTATGATGGCTGATACTAAAGAACTCATTTTTATACAGTGATTTTTGGGGGGTGTCTCATCTTGTCTCAGAGACTGCTTCTCTTAACGTTCTATTTTTGATTTTGTGGGGTTTTGGATCTGAAGTCCAGTGTGTGTCCAGTGCAGCTGCATATACATTTTAATTAGAGATGGGTGAATTTCTCAAAAATTCGGTTTGCTCACTTCGCCGAATTTCCCGACAAAAATAACTTCAGTCCGAATAACTTCGGGACGAATCACGTTAAAAACAGCTATCTCCAGGCTGCACAGAGCCTGCAGGGTGCTGTAGAACATTGTGCCATGCTTAAATATGCAGAGGGAGCTTGGTTTGGTCTTCATACAATGTTGTGTTTTAGTATGACATGCACATGACTGCCGCCGCTCTTAGAATCGCTTCACTATAAAATTCCCCGGGCACTTAAGAGGGCAAAACTGACCAAAAATCTGAAGGGGGAATGTAGACTGATAAAGTCATGGCAGCGACAGCTGGAAAAAAACAAGCTGAGGGCTCAGGTGGCAACATCAGTGACAGAGTGTGGAGGTGACGGCGGCAGCCACAGCAGCATGAGGTCAGACAGTGGCACAATGACATTCTGGAGGTTGTAAAAACATGAGTAGGCCACAGAGTGGCACAATGACACAGTGTGGAGTTGACGGCATCAACAGCAGCAGCAGCATGAGGTCAGACAGTGGCACAATGACATTCTGGAGGTGGCAAAAACAGTAGTAGGCCACAGAGTGGCAATATGATAGAGAGTGGAGGTGATGGTGGCAGCAACATGAGGTCAGACAGTGGCACAATGACATTCTGGAGGTGGCAAAACAGTAGTAGGCCACAGACTGGCACAATGACAGAGAGTGGAGGTGACGGTGGCAGCAGCATGAGGTCAGGCAGTGGCACAAAGACATTCTGGAGGTGGAAAAACAGTAGTAGGCCACAGAGTGGCACAATGACAGAGAGTGGAGGTCACAGCAGCAGCAGCATGAGGTCAGACAGTGGCACAATGACATTCTGGAGGTGGCAAAAACTGGAGTAGGCCACAGAGTGGCACAATGACACAGTGTGGAGGTAACGGCAGCAGCAGCATGAGGTCAGACAGTGGCACAATGACATTCTGGAGGTGGCAAAAAAGGAGTAGGCCCCCAGAGTGGCACAAGGACACAGTGTGGATGTAACGGCAGCAGCAGCATGAGGTCAGACAGTGGCACAATGACATTCGGAGTGGCAAAAACTGATAGGCCACAGAGTGGCACATGACACAGTGTGGAGGTAACGCAGCAGCACATGGGGTCAGAAGTGACAATGACAGATGTGGAGGTGGTGGCAATACCAGTCCGGGTAAAGATGGTTGTGGCAATGGAGAAACTGTCAGCACATGTGTGGCATCAGGCGGGTAGCGGCATCAGAATTGTGGCTGAGGCAGGTAGTTTGAACCCAGACTCATTTCTCACAGTTTGGGTGAGGCGTCATGGCTGATGTAGTCTGACGCCTAAGTCATTGGTGTGTGGAAATCCTGGCCGATCCACGCCTGATTCATCTTGACAAAGGTCAGTCGTTCCACATTTCCCGTGGACAAGCGGGTTCTCCTTGGGGTAACGATAGCCCCCGCCGCACTGAACACCCGCTCTGATGCCACACTACTGGCCGGGCAGGACAGCTTCTCCACTGCAAACTCAGCAAGTTGAGGCCACACATCCAGTTTGGCTGCCCAGTAGTCCAGCGGATCTTCTAACTGGGGTGGCAGAGTGCTGTCCAAGTAGGCCACCACCTGTGGGTTCAGGGACTGCTCCAGGTCCTGCTGCTGCTGCTGCTGGCGACTGCCCTCCTCACTAGGCGGGTGAAGGAAGCTGCTCATCAGTGACTCCAGACTTAGGTTGCTGCTGATGGAGCTGGTACTGCTCCTACCCCCCCACCTTCCCCTAGCAGCCGCGGCAGTAGTACGTGAGCGCTGAAGAACCCCCCGGTCAGACCTGTCAGAGGAGGGACGATGCCGCACATAGGCAGCGGCCAACTGACTACGGAGGATTTCCCTATAGTATTTGAGTTTGTCCTCCCTCTCAATAGCTGGGAAAAAGGCTCCCATTTTGGACCGGTAGCGAGGGTCCAATAGGGTGGAGAGCCAGAAGTCATCCCTCGGCCGGAGGCTGACTATTCGGCTGTCACTGGCCAGGCAAATCAGCATGCTGCGGGCCATCTGCACAAGTGACTCTGAGGGGCTCCCTGCCTCCATCTCCACTGTATACTGCCACGGTGCTTGCGGGTCATCTGCCTCGTCTTTCTTATCTCCATCTACCTACTCCTGCTGCTCCTGCTCCTCCTCTCTTGTCACCTGGGTAGAAAATCCACTAATTTCACCAGACAATGCTTCTGCTCCAATGTCCTCTTCCTCCTCCTCCTCCTCCTCCATTTCAGTCCCCACCAGACTCATGTGGCCGCGAGATGTAGTCGCCACGTCTCCAGTCCCCTGCCCAGACAGATTTTTCAGCATCTCTTCCAGGACATGAAGCAGTGGAATGACGTTATTCATCCCGTAGTCCTGGCGACTGACAAATAACGTCGCCTCCTCGAATGGCCTCAACAAACGACAGGTGTCACGCATGAGCTGCCACTGGCTGACATCAAAGTTACACAGGGGAGTACTCCTATCCGCCTAGATCATCAAAAAATCGTTAATGGCCTTTCTCTGTTCATACAGTCGGTCCAATATGTGCAGGCTGGAATTCCAACGGGTGGAAACATCGCATATCAGAGTGTGTTGGGGGAGGCCGTTCTGCTGCTGCAACTCGAGGAGGGTGTTCCTGGCTTTGTAGGAATGGATGAAGTGCATGCACAGTTTCCTGGCCATTTTTAGAATCTTCTGAAGATTGGTGGAAGACTTCTGGAACCTTTTCACAACCAGATTGAACACTTGTGCCATGCAGGGCGCATGGACCATCCCTCCTCGGTGCAGCATGGACACCATGTTCCTCCCATTGTCCGTCACCATGGTTCCGATTTGCAGTTGGCGCGGAGAAAGCCACACATCGATTTCTTGCTACATGACCCGAAGCAGTTCCTCCCCTGTGTAACTTCGTTCGCCGAGGCAAGCCAGGTGTAGAACTGCGTGACACCGCTGTGCCCTACACATGTGGTATGATGGAGCAGTACTTGTGGAGGCTGAGATGGTGGTGGTGGTGGAGGAGGAGGAGGCGGACATTGGCGCAGGAGCCGCAGTTTGACAACGTGGAGGAGAAAGCGCCGTCTCCTGTCCAAGTTGTTGGTGTGCCTGGGCCAGAAGCACATTCCCCCAGTGTGCCGTAAAGGACATGTACTGGCTCTGACCGTAGTTACAGCTCCAGACGTCTGCGCTGCCATGCACCTTAGAACAAACCGATAAGCTCAAGGACTAGCCCACCTTCTGTTCTACATATTTATGAAGTGCTGGTACTGCCTTTTTGGAAAAGAAATTACGGCTTGGAACTCTCCATCTCGGCTCGGCACAAGCCATTAGTTCTCTGAACGGTGCAGAATCCACCATTTGGAAAGGGAGGGACTGCAGCACCAACAACTTGGACAGGAGCACGATCTGCTTCTGCACCTTAGGATGGTGGACGCATACTGTTGTCTCTTTGCAATCGCCTCGCTGAACGACTGCTGGCACCATGAGTAACGAGGAGCAGGAGCATCTGGACCGGGAGATGATGTCAAAGAGAAACAGCTGCCTTCTGCAGAGGTGGTGGAGCTTTGACTGGCTGCAATGGCATGAGTGCCACTGGGCGCTGCTGCTGTTGCTGCGGCGGCGGCAGGATGGACCACCACATCTGAACCACATTTCTCCCAGGCCACCGGATGGTGACGCTGCAGGTGTTGACGCAGGGCCGTGGTGCCAACGTTAGCTCCCTGGCCACGCTTCACTTTCTGCCTACAGATTCTACATATACCCATATTCGGCTCCTCCGGTGTCTTAGCAAAGAACTGACACACTGCTGAGTATCGGATTTTACCACCAACGCTCCGCACTGATTGACTACTGCCGCCGCTGCCTCGCTGAGCCCCTGTGCCGCTACTTTCTTGGACCTGCGAAGCGGGTTTTTTACCCCATGGCCACTTGGCTCCCGACCTCACACTGCTGCTATCCTGCTGACTCACGGCCACACAACCCACTTACTGGCTGCGCCGCTACCTGACGCGCAAGCTGACGCCCTCTTCTCCTGACGATGATGAAGCCCTTGCCTCACCCGGCTCCCAAGTGCGGTCGGCTACATCATCTATTTGTGTTTCATCGTCACTGCTGTACTCATCACCGGTCTTGGTATGCAGAGGCTGACCCCTCACAACATGACCTCCCATGCCACTCTCCACATCTATACTTTGCTGCCTACTGCAAGAAGCAGGGGATATTGGCCCCATTTCTTCGCTGCCAAGTAGCTGCTGATTGCCCTCCTCAAATTGTTCATCCTCGCTATATAGTGGCGCTGAGCCCAGACCACATTTTAGATCTCTGGCTGAGGGAACCGGATGGGACAGAGGCGGGTTGAGGACAGGTGAGGGCCGCTGACCCGCTCCCGGCCAGGCCAACTAAGGGTTGTGTCTGACGTTCCCACCGACTCTTGGCTGGGGTTGTCAGATGTCATCTGGGAGGAAGTGGATGACCTAGTCAACCAATCAAGAACCCTTGGGTTGCTAGTAAGCACACGGCTGCTAGATGACAGCGGCAGTTGTGGCCTCACCGAGTGACCCCTGCTGCGACGCCCCCTTGCTGTGCTGCGACCTGGGCCTGGAATGTTTGTGCCTCTGCCACTCGCAGGTGAGGAGCCTGCCACCTCTCTTTCTGACATACTGTTTGTTCTAAAATGTACAGACACTGTTTGATGAAGATATCTGTATATGATAAATACACACCCTGTATTTGACTCCAAATGAACCCACTTAGAAGCTTGGGTAACCCTTGGATATAAATTGCGCTCCAAAAATGGGCAGGAAAAATTGACTTGTATGTGCCGTTTAAAAACTCTGTGTATTTTACTGAATATAAAAGCACAAACAGGCTTAATTAACCTTCGGATATGAATTATGCTACAGAATTTCTTCTATGGCGGTGAAAAACAAAGTTTCTTTTACTGAGTACAACTGCAGAAAAATACTTAGTTAACCCTTGGATGTAAATTGCGCAAAAGAATTGAGCAACCAAAAACTACGAGCTTTGTAGCGTGTTACAATGGCGTGTTTTCTACGCTACACAACAAAAGGAAAACTTGTAATTAACCTTCGCTTGTGAATTATGCTACAGGAAAAATGTATTTTTTGGCGGTGAAATAAACGTTTTCTTTTAATCACCACAGCAGCAGAACAACGCTTAATTAACCCCTGGATGTAAATTGCGCAAAAGAATTGAGCAACCAAAAACTACGAGCTTTGTAGCGTGTTACAATGGCGTGTTTTCTACGCTACACAACAAGAGGAAAACTTGTAATTAACCTTTGCTTGTGAATTATGCTACAGGAAAAATGTATTTTTTGGCGGTGAAATAAATGTTTTCTTTTAGTCACCACAGCAGCAGAACAACGCTTAATTAACCCCTGGATGTAAATTGCGCAAAAGAATTGAGCAGCCAAAAATGAAGTGGTATTTGTATTGTAAAAACGCTGTTTCTTTAAATGAATACAACAGGAACAGGCTTAGATCACCCTTGGAGATTCCATGTGCTGTGAGCAGATAGCCTTAAAATGTATGTGCAGCTGCACTGGACACACACTGGACTTCAGATCCAATACCCCACAAAATCAGAAATAGAACGTTAAGAGAAGCAGTCTCTGAGACAAGATGAGACACCCCCCCAAACATCGCTGTATAAAAATGAGTTCTTTAGTATCAGCTATCATAAGCAGCCGCGGCAGCACCTTTCCTCATCACTACAGTGAGAGCGGTATGAGCTCCCAGCGTCGCGCCCGGACTTATATAGTGCGGTGACGTCACAGAATCCCGTCGGTCTCTGATTGGCTTCATCTCTGCACATGTCATGCAGGCTATGCCCTTCTTCCTCCCAGAGTTCTTTGCCCCATGTAACGCCATGTGCTCGCAGCCATTTTATCAATCAAAAGCAAACTTCGTTCACCCGAAGTACCCCAAACTTCGACTTCGTTCAGAACCGAAGTTTTCCTGAAATTCTAAACGAACTCCACTTCGTTAGAATCAATTCGCCCATCTCTAATTTTAATGCTATCTGCTCACAGCACATTGAATATCCAAGGGTTATCTAAGCCTGTTCCTGTTGTATTCATTTAAAGAAACAGCGTTTTTACAATACAAAATACCACTTCATTTTTGGCTGCTCAATTCTTTTGCGCAATTACATCCAGGGGTTTAATTAAGCGTTGTTTTGCTGCTGTGGTGACTAAAAAAACGTTTATTTCACCGCCAAAAAAAAAACATTTTTCCTGTAGCATAATTCACAAGCGAAGGTTAATTACAAGTTTTCCTCTTGTTGTGTAGTGTAGAAAACACGCCATTGTAACACGCTACAAAGCTCGTAGTTTTTGGTTGCTCAATTATTTTGCGCAATTTACATTCAGGGGTTAATTAAGCGTTGTTCTGTTGCTGTGGTGACTAAAAGAAAACGTTTATTTCACCGCCAAAAAATAGATTTTTACTGTAGCATAATTCACAAGCGAAGGTTAATTACAAGTTTTCCTTTTGTTGTGTAGCGTAGAAAGCACGCCATTGTAACACGCTACAAAGCTCGTAGTTTTTGGTTGCTCAATTCTTTTAAGCAATTTACATCCAAGGGTTAACTAAGTATTTTTCCTCAGTGGTACTCAGTAAAAGAAACTTTGTTTTTCACCTCCACAGAAGAAATTCTTTAGCATAATTCATATCCGAAAGTTAATTAAGCCTGTTTGTGCTTTTATATTCAGTAAAATACACAGAGTTTTTAAACAACACATACAAGTAAATTTTTCCTGCCCATTTGTGGAGCGCAAATTATATCAAAGGGTTACCCAAGTTTCTTATTGGGTTCATTTGGAGTCAAATACAGGGTGTGTATTTATCATATACAGATATCTTCATCAAACAGTGTCTGTACATTTTAGAACAAACAGTATGTCAGACAGAGAGGTGGCAGGCTCTTCACCTGCGAGTGACAGAGGCATAAACATTCCTGGCCCAGGTCGCAGCACAGCAAGGGGACGTCGCAGCAGGGGTCACTCAGGGAAGCCACAACTGCCGCTGTCATCTAGCGGCCGTGTGCTGACTAGCAACCCAAGGGTTCTTGATTGGTTGACTAGGTCATCCACTTCCTCCCAGATGACATCTGACAACCCCAGCCAAGAGTCGGTGGGAACGTCAGACACAACCCTTAGTTTGTATGGCATGGTCAGCGGCCCTCACCTGTCCTCAACCCGCCTCTGTCCCATCCGGTTCCCTCAGCCAGAGATCTACTATGTGGTCTGGGTTCAGCGCCAATATATAGCGAGGATGAACAATTTGAGGAGGGCAGTCAGCAGCTACTTGGCAGTAAAGAAATGGGACCAATATCCCCTGCTTCTTGCAGTAGGCGGCAAAGTATAGATGTTGAGAGTGGCATGGGAGGTTATGTTGTGAGGGGTCAGCCTCTGCATACCACGACCGGTGATGAGGACAGCAGTGACGATAAAACACAAATAGATGATGATGTAGCCGATCGCACTTGGGAGCCGGGTGAGGCAAGGGCTTCATCATCGTCAGGAGAAGAAGGCGTCAGCTTGCGTGTAAGGCAGCGGCGCAGCCAGTAAGTGGGTTGTGTGGCCGTGAGTCAGCAGGATAGCAGCAGTGTGAGGTCGGGAGCCAAGCGGCCACGGGGTAAAAAAAACAGCTTCGCAAGGTCCAAGAAAGTAGCGGCACAGGGCTCAGCGAGGCAGCGGCAGCAGTAGTCACTCAGTGCGAGCGTTGGGGTAAAATCCGATACTCGACGGTGTGGCAGTTCTTTGCTAAGACACCGGAGGAGCCGAATATGGGTATATGTAGAATCTGTAGGCAGAAAGTGAAGCGTGGCCAGGGAGCTAATGTTGGCACCACGGCCCTGCGTCAACACATGCAGCGTCACCATCCGGGTGGCCTGGAGAAAACGTGGCTCAGATGTGGTGGTCCATCCTGCCACCGCAGCAACAGCAGCAGCAGCGCTCAGTGGCACGCATGCCATTGCAGCCAGTCAAGGCTCCACCACCTCTGCAGAAGGGAGCTGTTTCTCTTTGACATCATCTCCCAGTCCAGATGCTCCTGCTCCTCGCTACTCATGGTGCCAGCAGTCGTTCAGCGAGGCGATTGCAAAGAGACAACAGTATGCGTCCAACCATCCTAAGGTGCAGAAGCTGACCATGCTCCTGTCCAAGTTGTTGGTACTGCAGTCCCTCCCTTTCCAAATGGTGGACTCTGCACCGTTCAGAGAACTAATGGCTTATGCTGAGCCGAGATGGAGAGTTCCAAGCCGTAATTTCTTTTCCAAAAAGGCAGTACCAGCACTTCATAAATATGTAGAACAGAAGGTGGGCCAGTCCTTGAGCTTATCGGTTTGTTCCAAGGTGCACGGCAGCGCGAACGTCTGCAGCTGTAACTACGGTCAGGGCCAGTACATGTCCTTTACAGCCCGCTTTCTCCTCCACGTTGTCAAACTGCGGCTCCTGCGCCAATGTCCGCCTCCTCCTCCTCCACCACCACCACCATCTCAGCCTCCACAAGTACTGCTTCATCATAACACATGTGTAGGGCACAGCGGTGTCACACAGTTCTACACCTGGCTTGCCTCGGCGAATGAAGTCACACAGGGGAGGAACTGCTCCGCATCATGCAGCAAGAAATCGATGTGTGGCTTTCTACGTGCCAACTGCAAATCGGAACCATGGTGACGGACACTGGGAGGAAAATGGTGTCCGCGCTGCACCGAGGAGGGATGGTCCATGCACCCTGCATGGCGCACGTGTTCAATCTGGTTGTTAAAAAGATTCCTGAAGTCTTCCACCGATCTTCAGAAGATTCTGGAAATGGCCAGGAAACTGTGCATGCACTTCATCCATTCCTACAAAGCCAGGAACACCCTCCTCGAGTTGCAGTGGCAGAACGGCCTCTCCCAACACACTCTGATATGCAATGTTTCCACCCGTTGGAATTACAGCCTGCACATATTGGACCGACTGTATGAACAGAGAAAGGCCATTAACGATTTTTTGATGATCCAGGTAGACAGCAGTACTCCCCTGTGTAACTTTGATGTCAGCCAGTGGCAGCTCATGCGTGACACCTGCCGTTTGTTGAGGCCATTCGAGGAGGCAACGTTATTTTTCAGTCGCCAGGACTACGGGATGAATAACGTCATTCCACTGCTTCATGTCCTGGAACAGATGCTGAAAAATCTGTCTGGGCAGGGTACTGGAGACGTGACGACTACATCTCGCGGCCACATTAGTCTGGTGGGGACTGAAATGAAAGAGGAGGAGGACATTGGAGCAGAAGCATTGTCTGGTGAAATGAGTGGATTTTCTACTCAGGTGACAAGAGAGGAGGAGCAGGAGCAGCTGGAGAAGGTGGATGGAGATGAGGAAGACGAGGCAGATGACCGGCAAGCACCGTGGCAGTATACAGTGGAGATGGAGGCAGGGAGCCCCTCGGAGTCACTTGTGCAGATGGCCCGCAGCATGCTTATTTGCCTGCTAGTGACAGTCGAATAGTTCGCATCTGGCCGAGGGATGAATTCTGGCTCTCCACCCTATTGGACCCTCGCTACCAGTCCAAAATGGGAGCATTTTTCCCAGCTATTGAAGGGAAGACAAATTCAAATACTATGGGGAAATCCCCGTATCAGTTGCCGCTCCCCAAAGTGCGGCATCGCCCCCTCCTCTGACAGGTTCCCACCCGGGGGGGGCTTCACCTCACCCTACTACGCCGCGGCTGCTGGGGGGAAAGGGGTGGGGGTAGGAGCAGTACTAGCTCCATCACCCCAAAAACCCTTTGTCCCGGAGTCACTGATGAGCACTTTTCCCTTTACCCGCCTATGAAGAGAACAGTCCCCAGCAGAACAGCACACCTGTTGCCCGACCCTTAACCCAAAAGGTTTGGGGGCCTACCCTTGGGCACACTCTCCACCCCAGTTAGAAATCCGCCCGGGCTACTGGGCACCAAAAGGAAGTGTAAACCCCAACTTGCCGGTTTTTTGTTTTTAAGGGTGTCATGCTCGGGCCCGTAGTTTGGCACAGGGGGTGTTTAGTGGGCGGGGGCCCTCGTTACCCCCAAAGGGAACCGCTTGCCCGGGGAAATTTTGGAACCATTGACCTTTGTCAAGAAAGAATCGGGTGATTGGGCCCGAATTTTTCCCCCCCCAAACCCCAAAAGGCTTTTGGTCAGACTACCCTCAGCCATTTAGCCATGAAAGCCTCCAAAACCCAACTGTGAGAAATGAGTCTGGGGTTTAAACTACCTGCCCCAGCCCCCTATTCGGCCCCCCACCCCCATATGTCCCACACCTCCCGACAGTTTCTCCATGCCACAAACCATCCCTTTTCCAGGGACTGGTATTTTCCCCCCCCCCTCCACACTCTTTCATTGTGCCACTTAAAAACCTCAGCTGCTTTCTGCTGTACTGGTGCCAAGACATCCACAAAATTGGTTTATTGTGCCCTCTCTGACCCATGCTGTTGCTCCTGACGCCGTCACCTCCACTCCTGTCATTGGCCACCTGTGGCCACTCCCTTTTTGCAACTTCCAAAATTTTTTGGCCCCCTCGACCTCATGCTGCAGCCACCGCACCTCCACTCTCTTCATTGTGGGCCCCTCTGTGGCCCACTACTGTTTTTTCACCCCAGAAGTCATTGTGCCCCCGTCTGACCTCATGCTGCTGCTGCCCTTTCCCCCCCTCTCTGTCATTTGTGCCAGTGTGGCCTATACTGTTTTGCCACCTCCAGAATGTATTGTGCCACTGTCCCCGACCTCAAGCTCTGCTGCCGTTACCTCCCACTGGTTCATTGTGCCCCTCTGTGGCCACTCCAGTTTTTTCCCACCTCCAAATTCATTGTGCCACTGCTGACCTCATGCTGCTGCTGCCGTTACCTCCACACTGTGTCATTGTGCCCCCTCTGTGCCTACTCCATTTTTTCCACTCCAGAAAGTCATTTTTACCCCTGTCTGACCTCATTCTGCTGCCGCTGTGACCTCCACTCTTTTGTCATTTTGCCACTCTGTGGCCTACTACTGTTTTCCACCTCCAGAATGTTATTGTGCCACCTCTGACCTCACTGTGCTGTGGGTTTCTGCCCTGACCTACACACCCTTTTTCATTTTGCCACTCTGTTCCTACTCCTTTTTTGCCCCCCCAAATGTCATTGTCCACGTCGAAACCCCATCTGCGCGTGGCTGCTGCATGACCCAAACTCCGTCATTGTGCCCCTGTCTGACCCATGCGCTTCGCCCCTTACCTCCCCAAATGTGTCATGTGCCACTCGTTGGCCCACTCCCCCCTTTTTTTCCACCTCCAGAATTCATTGGCCACGTCCGACCTCATCTGCTGCTGCTGGACCTCCACTCTCTGTCATTTTCCACCATGGCCCCTACTGTTTTTGCCACCTCCAAAGTCTTTGTGCCACTGCCCACCCCATGCTGCTTCCACCGTCACCTCCCCCTCTGCATTGTGCCCCTCTGGGCATACTACTGTTTTTGCCCCCCTCCAAATGTCATTGTGCCCGTCACCCATGCTGCTTCTCCTTTACCTCCACTTGTCTTGTGCCACTCTTTGGGCCATCCAGTTTTTCCACCTCCAGAATTTATTGTGCCCCCCTCCCCATCTGCGCTGTGGCTGCTCCTGCCCCCAAAACTTGTCAATGTGCCACCTCTGACCTCATCTCTCCCCCATCTCCTCCCCCCCCTGTCTTGTCCACTCTGTGGGCCCACTACGTTTTTGGGCCCCCTCCAAATGTCATTGTGCCACTCTCTGACCCATGCGCTGCCGCCTCACCTCCACTCCTGCATTTTGGGCCCCCAATGGCCTACTTCAGTTTTGCCACCCTCCAAATTCAATTTTGCCACTTTTCTGACCTCATGCTGCGCCCCGTCACCTCCACTCCTGTCATTGTGCCGCTCTGTGGCATACTACTGTTTTGCCCCCTCCAGAAATGTCACTGGGGCCACTGTCTGACCTCATGCGCTGCTGCCGTTACCTCCAAAACTGTGTCATTGTGCCACTCGTTGGCCTAATCCAGTTTTTTCCACCTCCAGAATGTCATTGTGCCACTGTCTGACCTCATGCTGCTGCTGCTGTTGATGCCGTCAACTCCACACTGTGTCATTGTGCCACTCTTTGGCCTACTCCAGTTTTTGCCACCTCCAGAATGTTATTGTGCCACTGTATGACCTCATGCTGCTTTGGCTGCCGCCGTCACCTCTACACTCTGTCACTGATGTTGCCACCTGAGCCCTGAGCTTGTTTTTTTCCAGCTGTCGCTGCCATGACTTTATCAGGCTATATTCCCCCTTCAGTTTTTTGGTCAGTTTTGCCCTCTTAAGGGCCCAGGGAATTTTATAGTGAAGCGATTCTAAGAGCGGCGGCAGTCATGTGCGTGTCATACTAAAACACAAAATTGTATGACGACCAAACCAAGCTCGCTCTGCATATTTAAGCATGGCACAGCGTTCTACAGCACCCTGCAGGCTCTGTGCAGTCTGGTAATAGCTGTTTTTTAACGTGATTCGTCCCGAAGTAATTTGGACTGAAGTTATTTTTGTCGGGAAATTCGGCAAAGTGAGCGAACTGAATTTTTGAGAAATTTGCCCATCTCTAGACATGTAATAACCAAAAAACCGCAATTTTGGCGTTTGAAATTTTCTTTCTTCTACGGTGTTCAGCGTACGGGATAAGTGATGTTATATTTTTATGTTATAATGTTGTTCATGTTATAATATGTGTTAATTTTTTATTATTTTATTGTTTTTATTTGTAAAATGGTGAAAGGGGGGGGGTGATTTGATCTTTTAATACTTTTTTTTTTTTAAACTTTAAAGCTTTATCTATTTATTTTTTTTACTGTAACATTGAGTACCCCTATGGCGCTTCACCACTAGGGGGCGCGATCGTTAATACAGTCTAATGCATTGCATAGACAATGCATTAGGCTGTACCAAGATGGCATTTTCCCCACTTCCTGTTTCGGGCCGGAAGTGGGGCAAAAGGAACATGGCAGCGATCAGAGCCTTCACAAGGCTCTGCGCTGCCATGTTAGCCCATCGGAACTTGCCGATCTTATCGCTGATGCCCCGATCGGGCTGAAAAATGGTGCGCAGCACTGTTTTTCATTCATTTAGATGCCGCGGCAAAACAGCGCTGGCGGGCGCCGCCGCCGCCGCCCCCCCCCCTCCTCCCCCCCCCCGTGCTGCAAGCGCCGTGCGCTAGCCGCACGTAGCCCCTCACAACCGGTGGCGGTGGAACAGGGTCGCGCGCCGATCCTGTTACACATCTCCTTACAGCCACCAGGACGTACCCACACTTCATGGTGGTTGAAAGGGTTAAGGGGTTAAGGCAGTGCTGGAAAATAATGGTAGCTGCACAAAATATTGACACTTAGGGCCACATGTACGAAAACTTTCTAGGTCTAAAACTCACTTTATTGCCCATAGCAACCAATCAGAGCTTCCCTCTCATCTCATATAGTGTGTTGGAAAAATGAAAGGAGCACGCTGATTGGTTGCTATGGGCAACAAAAAGAGTTTTAGACCTGGACAGTTTTCATACATGGGTCCCTTTGGGTACAATTTGTCCATTTTCACTTAGGGTTTACTCACTTTTGTTGCCAGCGGTTTAGACATTGATTGCTGTGTGTTATTTTCAGGGCACACCAAATTTATACTGTTATACAAGCTGTACAGTGACTACTTCACATTGTATCAACGTAAAATACATATATATATATACACACATGCACACCGTAATATATGTTCTGCTATGTACTGCTATTCATGGTAACAGTAATCTAAAGATCACTGATACAAGTCCCCCATGGGGACAAGTACAAATACTGTAAAAAGTACAAAAAGCAAAAATCATCTTTCAAAAGATAGTGATGCATAAATATTGTTTTTCACAATAAAAACACTTTTTTTTTAAAGCGCTCCAACATAAAAAAACAATATAAATTGGGTATTGCCATAATTGTATCAATCCACGGAGTAATAATAACATGTCACATATACTGCATGGTGAGCGCTTTAAAAAATAAAAAAAAAACTCTATTTGGATTGCAATATTTTCTTCACCCTGCCTTCCAAAAAACAGATTTAAAAGCGATCAAAAAATCTTGCTCCCCCAACAATGATACCAATAAAACTATACAAATTGGATATCGCTGTAATTGTATCAACCTGCTAAGCAGGCTCAGACTGGCCCACAGGGGAATAGGGGAAACCCACGGTGGGCCCCTGAGCGTGGTAGACCTGGAATTGTTTTTTAATTGCGTATACATCCTCAGAAGAGGCAAAAATGCAGAGAAAGAGAGGCAGAAAGCAAAAGGCAGGGTACAGGAGGCAAGTTCAGTCATTTACAGTAGCTGTAGGGTGGGCTCCTAAAAAAACTCCACTGGTGGGCCCCTAGAACCAACTCCACCTGTGGGCCCTAAACACCCCAGTCCGACATTGTTGCTAAGTAAAGGTAGCATGTCATTTATACTGCACTGTGACCGCTGTAAAAGATAAAAAATAAAAAATCTACCAGGATTGCTGTATTTTGTTTATCCCGCCTCCCAAAAACCTTGATAAAAATAAATAACCACATACTGGTACCAATGAAAACATCAACTCATTGCGCAAAAAAACAAAGGAGGAAATGTCTGAAAACTGTCTTGGTCTAAGACTTTTCTTGTTGCCCATAGCAACCAATCAGCGTTCCCCTTTCATTTCATATAGTGCTCTGAAGAATGAAGGGGGAACTCTGATTGGTTGCTATGGGCAACAAGAAAAGTCTTAGACCAAGACAGTTTTCAGACATGTCCCCCAAAGTCTTAATCAGCTCCACATATAGAAAAATAATAAGGTTATGGCTGTCAGACGATGATGACATAAAAATATAACTATTGTGTAAAAGTAATAAAAAAGCAATAAAACATTAAAAAAAACCTTAAAAAGTTTATATAATTGTAATTGGACCGACCTGCATAGTAAAGTTTTCATGTCATTTATACCCCATGGCGACCACTGTAAAAATTAAGCCCCAAAAACAATGTGTGTCCCCCCACCCCTCCATTTTCATGGCCCAATGCTATAAAAACTATGGAGCACCTATGCACCCAACATGCACAATACACCCCTCAATGAGTTTCATGAGGGGTGTTGAATCCAAGATGGAGTGACGTCTGGAAGGTTCCACCTGCTGTGGTATTTTGGGGGGCTTTGTAAATGCGACATGGCACCCACCAAAATCTACATTGCGAAAGCCAAATAGTGCTCCCACCCTTGTACCCTTGCCATACAGCAGTTTTCACCCACATATAGGTTATTACCGAACTTCAAAGAAATTGCATAAGAAATTTTGGGTTGCTTTTTTCAAGGACTCCTTGTAAAAATTAAACATTTTCAGGTAAAACTGCAGATTGTTGGAAAAAAATACATTTTCTCTTTCACAGCCTTACGCTAAAAAAAAATTTGAAACACCTCTGGGGTTGATATACTCTCTACATATAGTATAAAATATATATATATATATAAATATATATATATAATTATATAATATAATATATATAAATATATATATATTATATATATATAAAAATTTTATATATAATATATATTATATATATTATGTATATATATATAATATATATATAAATATAAATTATATATAATATATATATATATATAATATATATTATATATATAAAATATATATACCTTTAAAGGGGGTTAGTTTTGAATATGGTGTATTTTTAGGGGTGTTTCTTAAAGGGATGTATCGCTTACTTACTCGGCTGAGTCACACTTCCTTAGCTTCCCAGCTCTGTGACTGCAGGGCGTTTTTCTCCCTCCCCAGCGGGATGACTTCATCCCCCCTTCACTGCTGGCCTGTGAGTCCCCCCCCCTCCCCTCTGATCCACATATCACTATGCCTCTCCCTATCAGTCTTATTTTATAAGAGCTGTATACATACCACAGGCGCCCTTCAATCTAATCTGAGCACTGATCTCTCACAGCAGAGATGTATTAAAAGCTTTCTAAGAACGGCACCGATCCCGCGTGTATGCAGGAGTTAGGCACAGGGTCAAAACGTCATGTTTTTTTCTCATTGTACAATCTGCTGCAGTCTGTTTCTGCTAGGGTGGAGACAGGGAAAAAAGCTACGGCCCCTAACTCTGAGTCAGACACACAGCTCCGTGAATCGACCCCCGGGGCTGTACAGAATGTAAATGAGCTCTCAGCTAGTGAATTGCAAGGAGGAGGGATCAGGAGGGGTTAGACCTACACTGGATATCATGTAATAAAACACAAGATAAGGGACACTGTGAGTACAAGGCAGCTGTGCTACTGAGATCCAAGTGCCAAGTTGCTTGTTTGCACTGTCGCCTTATTCTGAAGACCATTTAATGAAACGATAACACCCCTTTAAGTTTTAGCACCTTAGGGTGTCCGCAAACTTATGATGAAGCTTAAAGAAAATCGTAATGAAAATGAGACCCCCGTAGGTGCTCTTCCTATTCTGAGGCTTGTGGTGGAGCCAAATAGCGCACTTGGGCCACATATGGGATATTTCTAATAATAATAATAATAGTTGAAAATTTTCTTGAAAATGTAAAAAAATACTAATTACTAATAGAAGCCCCCTAATGTCATGAAAAAATAAAAAAGATTTAAAAGATTATGCCAACCTACAGTTGACATATGGTAGATGCTAGTTATAAAATATTTTGTGTGGAATAACTACCTCCTTTACGCAACATTTTTGAATTTTTAAAATTTTTTTTAACTTTTCAAAAACTTTTTTAAATTTTTGTTAAATAAGTATTGTAAACCAAAAAACTTTTCCCCAACAAAAAGCACAATGGGCAACAGTAGAAAAACCCTGGGTCAAAAAACTCACTTTGTTCCCATAGAAACCCAAAATCAAGCTCCCCTTTCTTTCCCATTTATGCTCGGAAAAATGAAAGGGGTGCCTGATTGGGTTCTTTTGGAAACAAAGTGAGTTTAGACCAAAACGTTTTCATACATTTTGGCCCAATGTGTCACAAGAAAACAATCTCTGAATCACATGGATAGATGTCATGGTCCATCCTGCTGCCCTAATTCCGGACCGCGGGTATGGCCAGGGCCTGCTTTGTCCTGTACCCTTTATCTAAAAGCCTTTTTCCTGTTTTCTGTTTCTGCTGTATTCTGCCATTGTACGCTTAAAACTTACAGAAAAAAAATTTGATGTTTTTTTTACACAACATTGGACTTTTGAATAAAATATAAACAAATTTTATTTGATTCTTACTAAAACAAAAAGTACTGGCAGGCAAGGGGGCAAAAAGAGAACAGACTAGATAAAGCCGATTGTTTTTTACGGTCACCACCACCCTTTTCATGGCAATAAACAAATAACAGCAAACAACATTATATAAGAAAACAAAGTGAAACACAGTAAAACAAGGCAAACCCGCCCCAAACACGAATATACCTTACAGCACAGCAGACCCCTGTATAATGTTATTAGCTGTTATCTGTTTTTTTGCCAGACAAAAGGGGGGATGTACCGCCTGAAACCAGACTCTAAATTTTTTATGTAAGTACAAATTAGTGTTTACGATATTATCGCAAAGTTAAATGCACGGTTTTTATTGATCGTTTTTTTTGATCACGCGATAATTTAGGTTTAAAATCTCCAAATCTATTAATATCGCACCCTTTTCAAACGCTTCCTTCATTTTGGGGGCCGCAAATCATTAAAAATAAGCAGGGTGAGCGGTGTGCACGTCATACTGGGGGTGTATGGGTTTTTTTTTGGCTGGAAAAAACACATGACCTCTTTTACTAGAACACCCCTTTCCCATTTAGCCCATGTGTTTCTTTTTATCAAAAAGCAGGACGGTGCTCTCTCTCCAAAACCTCAGCGTAACTGTTCATTTGTTGACACAGACATCTATCTTTTTAGCGGAACATTAAACTTGGTAGATTTAAATTTGCATTTTCAGTTACTTAGCGAAATTTAAAGGGGCCTACGCTGTACACCGCGGGGGGGGGGGGGGCTGCATGCGAACACAGACAGACTGTGATTTGACCCTGCATTGCAATGGGTTTTGATTAACAGTTTTTGGCCAGTTTTTGGTGAAATATTACTTGTATGTTGTGCAGCCTGTACTTATATTAGGATACAGATC
Source organism: Phyllomedusa bahiana (assembly GCA_025379985.1). NCBI lineage: Eukaryota > Metazoa > Chordata > Amphibia > Anura > Hylidae > Phyllomedusa > Phyllomedusa bahiana. The sequence continues at coordinate 108,724 of JAODAL010004896.1, forward strand.
TATTCTAGTAACTGCAGGTGTTTTATTATTGTATACATTTCAAATAGGTGTTTTTTTTTACTTTGGTGTGGCCCAGTTTTGTTCATTGAGGCACCTTGCACTTAAATTTGAATACAGCAATTTTGTAGTCACCGCGGGTGTATTGATAGGTGCAAAAACCATGCTTTATTATCCTACACAATGTTATTACGTGTTTTTCACTTTGGCGCAGTCCAGCTTTGTTCATAGAGCCACCTAGCACTTAAATTTGAATACAGCAATTTTGTTGTCACCGCAGGTGTATTTATAGGTGCAAAAAACGCCTTTTATTATCCGTACACAATTTAATTACGTGTTTTTCACTTTGGCGCAGCCCCAGCTTGTTCATAGAGCCACCTTGCACTTAAGTTTGAATACAGAAATTTTGTAGTCACCACAGTGTATTTGTAGTGCAAAAAACCCCTTTTTATTATCCACACAATTTAATTATGTGTTTTTTCACTTTGGCACAGTCCAGCTTTGTTCATCAAGCCACCTTGCACTTAAATTTGAAATACAGAATTTTGTAGTCCCACAGGTGTATTGATAGGTGCAAAAACCATGTTTTTTATCCGTACACAATATAATTAAATGTTTTTTTCCACTTTGGGCGCAGTCCATCTTTGTTCTTTAGAGCCACCATGCACTTAAATTTGAACACAGCAATTTTTAGTCACCCAGGTGTATTTATAGGTGCAAAAAACGGTTTTAAATTATCCATACACAATTTAATTACGTGTTTTTCACTTTGGCGCAGTCCACTTTGTTCATAAGCCACCTTGCATTTAAAAATTTGAATACAGCAATTTTGTAGTCACCGCAGTGTATTATAGGTGCAAAAAACGCCTTTTATTAAATCCGTACAAAATTTTAAAATTATTGTTTTTCATTTTTGGCCAGTCCAGCTTTTTTTTCATAAAGCCACCTTGCATTTAAAATTTTGAATACAGCAATTTTTGTAGCACCCGCATTTTGTATTGATAAGTGCAAAACCACTTTTATTATCCGTACACAGTTTAATTTACGTGTTTTTCACTTTGGCGCAGTCCAGCTTTGTTTCATAGAGCCACCTTGAAACTTAAATTTGAATACAGAAATTTTGTAGTCACCGCAGTTGTATTGAAAGGTGCAAAAAACCAGTTTTTTTATCTGTACACAATTTAATTATGTTTTTTTCACTTAGCACAGTCCACTTTGTTCATAGACCCAAACCTTGCACTTAAATTTAAAATACAGAAATGTTGTTGTCACTGCAGTGTACTGATAGGTGCAAAAAATGCCTTTTGTTATCCGAATAGTTTTTAAATAGCTGTATTGCCCGTGGTGCGGCCCTAGTTTTTTTTCAAATAGCCACGTTGTATGACAATTTTCTAGCAACTGTTCTCGTTTGTCATTGCTGCAAAAAACACAATTTCTCATCCGTTAACTTCGAATAGTTTTATTTGGCTCATTGAATCTCAGTTTGGCGCAGATAGCGCACTTGTATGATATTTTGTTGAAAACTATCAATTCCTAGTCCTACTGGGCAGTTGTAAATCCCTGGGACTGAAGGAAGAACACTGTTGATTTTGTCTTACGGTACCTCCACCAGACCGCATTTCACAGGTATTCGCAAGAAACATTTCAGTTTCTAATCCTAGTTGGCTGTAGGAAATTAGAGGGATTTAAGAATAGCTGTGTTTTGACGTCTTTTAATAAGAACTTTCTAAAACTCTTCCATACCTTCTCAAATTTTTATCTTTCTGAACATGGAGCGAAATGCAGGTGGTAAGCAAGCAAAGAGGGGGGTAGGACATGGAGACAGAGGTACGAGAGAAGGTGCTCCTTCCTTTTTCCGGCACTTTTTAATCTGGGGGTCATGCAGGTTTGAGGCTCATGCTGTGGCCCAGGACAGGTATAGTCGATGTCCAGTTCAACTAAAATGGTGGTAAAAAAACTCCTTTTCCCAGCACTTTTTAATCTGTGGGTCATACAGGTTTGGGGCTCATGCTGTGGCCCAGGACAGGTATAGTCAATGTCCAGTTCAACTAAAATGGTGGTTTTAAAGACTCCTTTCCCAGCACTTTTTAATCTTGTGGGTCAGACAGTTTAATGTCATACTGCGGGAAAAGGACAGATATAGTTTAATTCCAGTTTCAACAAAATGGTGGTTAAAAGACTCCTACTTCCGGGACTTTTTTAAAACTGGGGTCATGCAGGTTTGGGGGTCATGCGTGGCCCAGGACAGGTATAGTCAATGTGCAGTGAAACAAAAATGGTGGTTGAAAGACTCCTTTTTCCCCGGGACTTTTTAATCTGGGGGTCATGCAGGTTTGGGGCCCTGCTGTGGCCCAGACAGGGATATCTATGTAAAGTTCAACTAAAATGGTGGGTTTTAAAGACTCCTTTTCCCAGCACTTTTTAATCTGTGGGTCAGACAGGTTTAATGGCATACTGCGGTACAGGGCAGATATAGTTCATGTACAGTTCAACTAAAATGGTGGTTTCAAAAACTCCTTTTCCCAGCACTTTTTTAAACTGTGGGTCAGACAGGTTTAATGGTCATACTGCGGAACAGACAGATACAGTTAATGTCCAGTTCAACTAAAATGGTGGTTTTAAAAGACTCCTTTTCCCCCACTTTTAATCTGTGGGTCAGACAGTTTGGGCTCAGCTGGGTCCCAGGACAGGTATAGTCCCAATGTCCAGTTCAACAAAATGGTGGTTCAAAACTCCTTTTCCCAGCACTTTTTAATCTGTAATCAGACAGGTTTAAATTTGGGCAACTGCGGTACAGGACAGATATAGTTAATGTCCAGTTCAACTAAAATGGTGGTTAAAAGACTCCTGCTTTTCCCGGGACTTTTTTAAAACTGGGGGGCATGCAGTTTGGGATCATGCCCGTGGCCCAGGACAGGGATAGTCTATGTCCAGTTCAACTAAAATGGTGTTTCAAAGACTCCTTTTCCCAGCACTTTTTTAATCTGTGGGTCAGACAGGTTTAATGGTCATACTGCGGTACAGGACAGATATAGTTAATGTCCAGTTCAACTAAAATGGTGGTTCAAAGACTCCCTTTTCCGGCACTTTTTAATCTGGGGTCATGCAGGTTTGGGGCTCATGCTGCGTTCCAGGACAGGGATATTCAATATCCAGTTCAAGTAATATGATGGTTCAAATAATACTGCCTTCTGGCACTTTTTAATTTGTGGGTCATGCAGGTTTAAGGGTCATGCTGTGGTACAAGACAGGGATAGTGAATGGTCTGTGATTTTCTTTCTGTGGCTTTTATAACCTAAGTGGTGTTGCCTAAGATGTAGCACGTATCCATTTGACTGTTGTGGATGTTAATTCCAGCTTCTCCAGCCCTGTTTGGGTGTAATAATGAAGGTGTTGTTCCTCTCCTATAGACTTTAATGGTCATCGGCGATAATCTATTATCGACTATCGGAAATCGTCCTGATCATGACGATATGGACTATCAAACCGATGACGATAGACGACGGAATCGCTCATCACTAATCACAATAAAATTTGTTTATATTTTATTTACAAATCCGGATGCTGTGCTGGAAAAACAATCAAACTTTTTCTGTAAGCCTTGATTGTTTCATGGGACAGGTTTGCGTGCACAGGCAGTTTGTGAGGAAGAGCTGGTAATCCTTCTTTTCTACACCTGCTTGATACTTGCCTGGACTCTGTCACCTGCACTTCGGCTGCCTTTGTGAGAAGCCCCATCAGGGGTAGCGACCTAAGGGTTCCCCGCAGTGAAGTCCTTCCGGCGGGCTCCGGTGAAGACCAGGTACCCCTTAGTCTCAGCTCCCTGGCGTGGTCCGCTATACCACCATCTTCACTTACTGTGGCCCAGAGGATGTGTCAGTACCTACTCACCTGTCTTTCCATTACAATAGGTAAAAGTATCCAAAAATTATTCCCACATAAAGTGACACATGTCAGATTTCTAAAATGAGGCTCAGTCATGAAGGTCAAAACTGACAGTAGCAGTAAGGGGTTACGGTCTTTGGAACTGTATTCAACCTCCCTGGATGTGGTCTCAAGAGGAAAATTGAGGACAAATTGAAGAGACAGATAATACATATGGTAACCAAGGAGACCAGAACAACTTCCAAAGACATTAAAGGTGAACTCTTAAGTCAAGGCACATCTATTATATCAGATTGCACCATCCATCACTGTCTCAACCACTGTCGAAAAACAAATCATAAAAAATATAGACTAAAATTTGCCAAAATGCATATTAACAAGCCATAAAGGACATGATTCTAGTAATCCATCTCCTTAGTCTGCTTGTCTGCAGCAAACTGTTTACAGGCTTTCTTGTGCACCATCTTTAGAAGACACTTCCTTCTGGGACAACAGTCATACTGACCAACTTGGTGTATTGTGTGGAGTATGGTCTGAACACTGATAGGTTGACCACCCCTCCCCCCAACCCTATAACTTCTGCAGAAAGGCTGGCAGCACTCATATATCTATTTTAAAAAGACAGTCTCTGGATATGATGCTGAGTACTTTCACTCAACTGTCTTTTTTGACCATGGCGAGACCTGTTTTCTGCCTACAGTTACAGTGGTGGCATACAGTGGTGGCGGGTCATTGCTTTGGGCTGCATGTTTCCCATGCCGCAAGCTGTGGAAAACTATAGTTCATTGAGGAAACTTTTGTGAATATATATATATATATATTACATTTTCATTTTTGTATAATATTTGAATTGGTGCAGACACACAATGACATACCATACATAATACATACAGTACATACATTCTGTGTACTTGATTGAAAACAGAATTAATGAAGACTGATTATTAAGAAACTCACTAGAGCAAATCTGACTGTGCATAAGATTGTTAATTAGTTTCCTTCTGCCTGCTGTTTTTCCCTTCCTTTATATAACATGATAAAACAACTTGATTTAAAAAGCTGAGATGTCTGGCAGCTGGTGAAGTAGAAAGTCATACAAAAAAAAAATCAGTAATTTAAGAGTTATACTTGTAGCTGTTGTTACTGTGTCATAATTTACACAATTACAGGAGCAAGTATATTATTGAATTTTAATGATATCTTTTGCTGCATGCAACAACAATGGGATTAAAATAGTGACTAATTAGGATACTTGCTGCACAACTAAACTTATATGGTAATGATTGTTACATTTTTTTCCATAAATCAATAGTGAAGACATAAGATTTTGTGTGTGAGAGAGAGAGGAGAGAGAGAGAGAGAGAGAGAGAGACACTGCGTCTGTACATACTCAGAGCCCACATCCTTCAGATAGAGATAGCACAGACACAGTGGAAGAGAAGACACAGAACGAATAACTTTCTGCTACAATGCAGAAAATACTCCTCAGTGAGGGCTGCTTACTTCCAGAGACTTTCTGTTGACATCCCAGACTTCACCTCCAAAAAAATGAGCAGAAAAAACTCTACATCCTCTTGAAGGAAGAAGAGTCAACGGTAGAAATAGATACCCAATATGTCACCACATGCCACCACCTGAGAGGTATATAAAAATAAAATGAAATAAAGGAATGTGAATTTAAAATATGAAGCACTGGCTTTTTGGGTGCTGGAACAAATCTACATTTGCAAGATATGGATCACCCTGAGAGTCCACGGAGTTCGTTCTATGCACCTATTCCCGGAGGACAAAGTCCCACAGATGAGTAGAAGAAACTGTATGCACGTATTGGATGTATGAAAGTGTGTCACAGCACTTTATAAATGTGTCCCATTGTGAGGCATATTGAAATGCACAAAAATGTCTGCACCAAAATTTGTCTCACTATCGTCACTATGAAATTGGTATGGATTTGTCTGACACTTTTGCACCACATTCTGTCAAGCCACATTTACAGTATGATTGTGTCTAAAATTTGGGGCCTTTTTTGAGTGAGTCAAACTACATTTTTTATTTTTATTGAATATGTGGCTAATTAGGGTCACATGTATAAAAATGTCTAGGTTTAAAACTCATTTTGTTGCCCATAGCAACCAATCAGAGCACCCTTTTCATTTCATATAGTGCTCTGGAAAAATGAGAGGGGCGCTCTAATTGGTTGGTCTAATCTAATCTGAAGCAACATGCCCCCTAAGATTTGGCACATACAAAACTACCGAAGTTGTCTGACATGCGGCGGTTTTTGAAGAAAGACCTTTTAAAAATATGTTGGACAGGGGCAGCAACAGTTTTTTTTTACATAAACCATGCCAGAAAACTATTGCAGCCCCGTTTATACATGTTTGAACTTCAAACCAACAAATGGGAATATACTACAGAGGAAAGAAGTGACTATTTCAACATTTATTTACTATTTTGCCATAGGCAAACTTGAAATCTTTTCAACTCTACCCTTAAACACTATTAGTGAAACTAAACCTCACTAAGACTGAACTTCTTGTCTTTCCACCATCTACCAACCAACCCCACCCTGCTATTTCTGTTTCTGTATGTGGTACCACCATTTCTCCTAGGCAGCAGGCCCGCCGTCTGGGGGTTATATTAGATTCTGATCTGAACTTCACACCATATATCCAATCCCTTGCCTGCTCCTGTCACCTGCACCTCAAGAACATCTCCAGAATCCGTCCGATTCTCACCGTGGAAACAACTCAATCTCTCATTACTTCTCTTTTTCTTTCTAGTCTTGAATACTGTAAATCCTTGCTTATCAGTCTGCCTATCTGCAAACTCTCCCCTCTCCAATCTGTCCTGAATGCAGCAGCCAGGCTCTTCTTTCTCTCCAGCCACTATACTGATGCCTCTACCCTGTGTCAGTCACTGCACTGGTTGCCCATTCAGTACAGGATACAGTATAAACTCAGCATTCTCATTCATAAAGCTCTCCACAACGCTGCCCCCCCACTACATCTCCTTCCTCGTCTCTGTCTACCACCCGACCCGCTGCTGATATCAGGTTACACTCATCAATCATCCGAACCTCCCATGCCCGTCTCCAAGATTTCACATGTGCAGCACCAATTCTCTGGAATATGCTACCCCGGGCGATCAGGCACACTCACAACCCTCACAGTTTTAAGAGGGCCCTGAGAACACATCTTCTCAGTCTGGCCCACCAAGATCTCTAACTGCTATCACACACATTTGTCACTCCCTACACTAGGGCACTCACAGGCACTTATCTGTATATAGATGCACTGTCTGGGTGGCAGGTTCATCCATTTTTTCATGTAAACCACCCCCTATTTATGAAACAAGGCTGGACCATTGTAAACTTGGCACTTCTCACCGTTTGTTTCACCCATACACCCTAATAGATTGTAAGCTCTCACGAGCAGGGCCCTCACACCTTGTGTATCATCTGTAAGTACTTTTAATGTGTAATGTCTGTACGTTTACCCTTGAATTTGTAAAGTGCTGCGGAATATGTTGGCGCTATATAAATAAAGATTATTATTATTATTATTAGTACTTAACCTTTATTAATCTTTAGTTGAAAAATTCCTATTAAACCTTATTGCTAATACATTAAAATTTGCAACAAATCCTCTCATTCTATTTGTCTAATTTAAATACCTGTTCATATTGTAATCTGCTCCTTCTCTATATACGTATAACTTGCTAGGATACAAAATGATACCTATAACTAATTCACTTAATACCAATCTAATACTACTAGATGCAACAACATTGCTATCCTTCTATGCACAGCTTACTGCTATATTGTGCTTAGTATTAGCTCAGAGTAACTTTTCACTGCTAGTCAAATAAATAACTACATTATTGCCAATCCTAAGTGAACATACATATGCTAGTTCCAAGTACATGAAAAGCAAGTGAGCAGGAACCCTTAGTAAAGTGTTGTCCTAACATGTAGTCCTAAGTTTCTGCTATAGTCCATGGCAATGTGTGACATATTGATCCATCTTGCTGGAAGTAGCCTTCTTTTGATTCACTATCATCCTGTTTATTCACAAACTGTTAGTAATGTTCTGGTCCACATCGGTGTTCATGGTTGTGAAAAAAATAAATGTGGCCTATCATGTCGCGCAGCATACGCTGACTCTTTGGTCAGTGGTTTTTGGTGTGTGGCATAGGGATTTTCTGCAGACCAAGTACAGGTTTGTTGGAGGAGCACATTGCACTTTGTTTAGTTGAAATTTCTAGTGAGATTTATTACAGAAAATTCGGGGCCTCTTTTGAGTGAATCAAACCACATTTTTTATTTTTATTGAATAAGGGGCCAATTAGGGCCTCATGGATGAAAAATGTCTTGGTCTAAGATCCCCTTTGTTGCCCATAGCAAACAATCAGAGCTCCCCTTACATTTCATATCGTGCTCTGAAATAATGTAAGGGGAGCTCTGATTAGTGGCTATGGGCAACAAAGAGGGTCTTAGACCTGGACAGTTTTCATACATGTGGCCCTTAATATCTAAGTGCTAAAAGTTGCTAAGGTATCCGTTTAACAAATCCCTATGGTAGATACCATATATCGGTGTGTCACTTAACAGGTTCTGTTGTGAATTATATTTTTATTTTTAAATATAATTAGTTGAAACATTGGGCCACATGTATGAAAACTGTTTTTGTCTAAGACCCTCTTTGTTGCCCATAACAACCAATCAGAGCGCCCCTTTCATTTTTTTTCAGAGTACTCTTTGAAATGAAAGGGGCGCTCTGATTGGTTGCTATGAGCAACAAAGCGGGTCTTAGAACCAGACAGTTTTCATGTCTAGTTTTTTTAAACATAATTACTGCAATTCCAGCCCTCTTTTTTGCAGTATGATGAGGTATATTAGCCAGGCAATGTCCAATTTAGAAAAATGTTGGCTTGCATCGAGCTTTTTAACCCCATGAACGCATTAAGGGCTTCATGTATGAAAACTGTCTCGGTCTAAAACTCACTTTTTTGTCCATAGCAACCAATCAGAGTGCCCCTCTCATTTTCCCGAGCACTATATGAAATGAAAGAGGCGCTCTGATTGGTTGCTATGGGCAACAAATTGAGTTTTAGACCTAAACAGTTTTCATACATGTGGTCCTAAATGTGTATTCTCTGTGTTAGCTTTCAGCAGTACGTGTATTATATTGTTCACAGTCTACATCAGAGGCGTTTCTAGGGTCCTAAAACATCCGGGGCACAAGTTCTCTGTGTTACATTTTCCTCACTAGAGCTGGGTTCATACAGTATTTTTGCAGAGAAATAAATGTATGTTCCTGTCACTAATTTTTGTGCATATTTTACTTAGATGCTATCCATCATCTAAGTAGTACAGTGTACAAAGACAACCCGGACAAATTTAATTTTTAAGAAACTCTCACCTACTTATGGTAGTATAATGCCAATAAACAATAGTCATAAATAGTCATTACACCTATGCATGGAGCAAAAATACCATATGTAACTGTTAATAAAGAAATTCCTACAATACCAAGACCCATTAATATTACTACTTAAGGACCAAATAATACTTCCAGACCAGGACCAAATCTGACCACCACATGTTACTATCAGATGTTTGCAGGCTCTGCAGACATATATTACCGCCATACAGTAACCATAGAATGGTAGATGATACACAGGCTCTGCAGACATATAAGTGATTACAGTGCAGTTACATCAAGTGACTCAGAGGGTGAGATGAGAGTCCTGAGAGGGAGAGACTTTATTAATCTGTTAGCACTCACCCATGTTAACAGACTACTAGTGCAGACTAGAGCATTAGGAATAAACCTATAATAAAAGGATAATGTATTCAATAAAAAGACGAACTACGCGTTACGTGCTAGTGGCACTTCATCAGGTTCATACATCTCTTAAACTCCTTTTCACTTAAATAGTTATGTAATCCCCACATCACTGCTTTTCGTTCCACCTCTTAAAGGGGACAAACATTGTGCTATAAAATCCACATATTTTTTTTCAAAATAAGCCTGATGTAGATATCTTTTTTTCTTAGCAACCTCTCTGTCTCCCACGGACCTGAAAACACAACAATGCACTGCGATTTTATTCAAAAGATTAGAATCATTTATTATGGACTGACATGATTTTTTAAAGGGTATAGGCGTGATCATACAGAGAAGGTAGGCATATTACAATCCAATCAAAGATAAGTATATAGCATAAGATATAGGTTACAATCCAATACGTCTTAATGTAAAGATACCATTTAATTATTAAAATCATGACACCTCCCATCTACCAAAAAATAAAAATGAATACTCTGACATCTGTCTTAGTTTCGCTAATCTAATAACCTTAAATAAGCAGCAGCTATGACCTGTTATTCAAATGCCACGGCCTTCTAGACGTATGTCTAGACCAAATATTATGATGTGAGCGGAACAGAACATGTCCTTGTATCCTAGTCAGAAATTCATACAGAATATTAGAACAAAGATTTAAGTTTGAAGAAGATAAGATGGATGCCATAAATTAAAATGCTAAAATTATCAAACTTATTTTCAATTCTGTTTCAAAGCCTAAACTAAATAAATATACCAATTTACAGTTTTACTTAAAAGAAGAGAACTATACTTTTTCCATTATCATATCTAAATATGTTATGATGAGATATTATTATTATTATTATTATTATTATTATTATTATTATTATTATTATTATTATATGCAGCAACAACATTCATCACAGAGAAAGAGAAGAAGCAATCTCACACCTCACTAAACATAACACTATGCCCCAACAAACACAATCGCCCACCAAAAAACCCAATATGCACAACAAACACCACAAAACAAAAAACAGACATCACATTACACACACCAACAATTACAGCTTGCCCCTCAGAATAAAAAAAATATATAGACACAAACATCTGTGATCACTGGTTTGTTTGTGCTGAGTATGTTTGTGTCTATATATTTGTTTCTATATATATATCTATGTTGTTTATGGTATGGTGACTTATACTCATGTTTAGACCCGTTTTTGAATTGGTATTGTATCAGTGTATACCTTGCCTCAGCTGCTGCCTGCACTGTGCAGGTAGAAGCTGTGAATGCTGTATTGCTGGGTCTCTGTGACCCAGCAACGCAGCTGTGTGGTGAGGGGGGCCCGCCCTCCAGCTCAGCGACCCAGTTGCAACTGTGACCGCTGCGGACCCTATAGCTACTGTCACGGTCCGTGCCGCAGCCCATGGGTAAGGCTGCGGGCGCGTCCGTTCCCCGGCCGGCTCCCCGGTGCGAGTGGCCTCGTGGTCCGTACGTCGGGCTGTAGACACACTCGCTCCCCAGGGTGCGGGTACTCACCTGACCGTGCTCCTGACTCGCTGCTTGCCTGTTGCCGCCGGTCTCTAGGGCGCGCGCTCGCCGGCTTCCTCAAGTTTAAAGGGCCAGCATGCCGGTAATTGGTGGTTGCCGGCTGCTGACCCTATATAATGGCCCTTCCTCTGGCAGTCCCCTGCCGAATCTTTAGTGCCTTTTACCCTATCAAGAAAGCGTTCCTTGTGCTGTGATTGTCTCTTCCGTGTACCGTACCGCCTTGCTTCTGTCCTTCGACCACGAACCTCTGCCGCCTGTCCTGACCTTCTGCCTGTCCTCGACTACCCCTACGTCTCACGATTCTGTACCACGCTCACCCTTGGCTACCACCGCAAGCAAGTCCCGCCAGTGAAAGCAACCTGGTAGTTTCCCGCCTCAGCAAGTCCATCCCGCTTTGCGGCGGGCTCTGGTGAAAACCGGGTTCTACTTAGACTCCACTACCTGGTGTGGGCTTTCACCATCGCTTGTGGTGGCCCAGCAGATCCACTACCGCCAGCCGTTACAGCTATGCCATCGGCCCTTGGTATGTAGGTAGGAATATATGTTCCCCCAGTAGGTTATAGGGCCGCCCAGTACATAGGTAAGAATGTATGACTCAAAGAAACAAATTCAAACAGAAAACAATTACTGCACATTATTGCTGTGAAAGGTGCCTTAAAAGATGCGTGAGCAATTGTTCATCAGGAATCTGCGTCTGTGCAATATTTCCCATGTAGCACTGGGGCTTGTATTGCCTTCTACTGGGAGTAGTTCTTTGTCCAGCCATCGAACTGTAATTATGAACCTGTTTCTGTGTTTTTGGATAAATAATATTATAATATATATGAATATATATAATATATATATATATATATATATACATACAAACATATTTTTTTTATTTATTTATTTATTTTTTTGCAAATTGCTAGTATAGTTAGTGTAGGGACTTGCAACCTGCTCAATCAAATTTCATGGGTGTCATCGATTGGTTGTAAGCCAGTATGGCGCACCACATTCAACCATATAATTGGCACCTTTATAAGCCTGATCTATGTGCAATTGTAATACTAGCAATCACCCCCCTCATGGATAGCAGGTGCGTGAGTGATTGTTTATCAGTATTTTTGTATTTGAGCAATCCATGGCTTTTCTGCATACTGCTGTGAACTGGTTCTTTTCTAATGTGCAGTTTCTTACTAAGCAATATTTCCTCTCACGAATAGGTGTGTGAGTGATTGCTCCTCAGTAATCTGCACCTGTGCAATTTCTTCCATATAACATAGGGGCTTACAATGCCTCCCACCGGGACAGTTTTTTTGTCCAGCCATTGAGCTGTGGGTATGGTCCCATCTGTATTTTTAGATTTCACTATTAAAAAGAAAAGACTAATCTGAAGGTTCTGATTGAAGCACTGAACACAGTTCTATTAATATGCAGTGTGTCTTATAAATAATAGCAATGAAAACAAACTTGGATGGCGAGCTATCCCTAAGGCCAACCGGACCTTGTTCTAAATGTAGAAACACAATTTTACAGCTGCAATATTGTCAACAAAATCGCATAACATTTGGAAGAAAAAAATGTGTTAGGTGGAAACATGTATAAGATTTTAGCAGTTTCTTTTCAGCAAAATACAAATATCAATAATTTATTAGCTTAGACTGGCACCTTATTTGTATGCATTCAGAATACTAAGCATTTACACTCCTGTAGGTGTATGGCTAGATTTTCATCAGTATTTTGTACTGTACATTTTCTTGTTTAAATAAATAAAATAGTGAAAAAAAATTTTCCCTAATATAAAAAAAAAAAATAATCTAAGAGAAATACATAAAAATAAAGATGTACCTACCATGATAAAAGGCCCCAAAATTTTTTAAAATAAGTGAAAATGAAAATGTGCCTGTTCAGGAACGTTGAGTAAAGGGAGTCAGGCAAGAACTGGTTAATGGAGATGGGATGTGTTGCCGCGTTGCATGACATGTTAATGTAGAGAGGTAATACATCTTTTCTCCCTTCCCTCAGTATGATTTAGCCTAGAAACAGACCTGCTTCTATGAGTTAGTACTGTACGGCCATTTTCACTGATATATTGCACAAATGATGATATGGCCATCACTGATGCAAGGTTTACACCAGTTCCCTCTAATGAGGGGGGTTGTCCTGGTACAAAATAGTAATGAATATCTGCTTATACACTTACGGTTTATAGTTTTGGACATTTATGTATGAAAACTGTCTAGCAGTAAGACTGTCTTTGTTGTCCATAATAAACAATCAGAACACAACTTTTATTTTTCCAGAACACTATATGAAATGAAAGCTGAGCTCTGATTGATTGCTACTGGCAACAAATTCTTACTGCTAGACCGTATATATGTGGTGACTGGGCTAGAAAGGCAGAGGAGAAGGCAGGAGCAGTAATAGCCAAAATGCTGCTGCTTTGGTCACAGTGGCTTTAAAACTCACAACCACCCCTCTCATTCTGTTTTAGCGCCGATACCAGTGAAGAGGGCATCTGAATTCTAGAGATGATGGGGGTAGTATTCCCGGACCACTCTGGGTTCTTTTTCCCCCTTAACTGCCTGCGGTGGTGGTGTGCAAGCTGCCCTTGATGTTTGGTGCAGAATGACAGGCAGGAGACAATGGGTTAAACTTTAGAACGGCTGAGACTTTCTTTACTTATCCAGACAAATGTTACACATACATAAGAGGGTTACTTTCAAATACAATTCCTCACACACCCCTTAGCCGCTTGCAGATAACAGGTTTTCCCCAAATAAAGTCCTTGGGGTTAAATGTCTTCTAGATAAGAGATCTCATATATTGCAAACTGGTAGCAATAAAAAGTAAGCTTCAGCCCACAAAAAATCAAACCCACATGAAATCTGCCGGGGTAGGACAAAATTATTGGTCCAGAAAATGGGTTTCCAAAAATTACGGAAAAATTTCTGTTTGGTATTGCCAGATTTAATTATCCTGTAGAATTCAGATAACACATCATATTTACTGAAGATTGAACGCCTTTAAACACTGTAAAAGCAAAATACCCGCAAACATGGCTCAAGTACGTTTTTTTTTTTTCACAATTTTTCCCACTTGGAATTTTTTTGCGGTTTCTCAGTATATTTTATAGTACAGTGAATAAAACCATTAGAAAGTACATCTTGGCCCGGAATATAAAAGCTCTCATAGGTCTATGTAGATCGTAAAATAAAAAAGTTATGGCTCTAGGAAGGCGAGGAGGAAAAAACAAACGTGTCAACAAATGTGGTACTAATGTGGTGTGACACACCCCCAGGACACCCCAAAACTAAAAAGTTGGGAGTACGCCTGTTCATACTGTACATCTATATAAATGGTCTAATACACCTTTTTGAGGCCAGAATTCTGGCGCAGCACCTTTCATACATGTTGCCCTATGACCTCACATGTACATGGATCATCTATCCTTCACGAAAATGGAGAGACGCTACAAGGTCAAATAAAAAAAAAAAACATGCATATAATATTATTTATTATTAGTAAAAAGCAACTAAAAAGGGTTTGTAAAAAAATCTCTGCCTGCAGAAAACTAGAAAGCTATTACTTAATCAAAATATAATTAAAATTTTCTAAAGAGACATTATAGAACAGAAACTAGTAGGGAAAAACTAATCAGATGTAGAAATCTAAAGTCATAAAAAGGGCCCAAGGGTTCAGATAAAATAAAGAAAATAAGTGAGGTGAAAATTTAATCAGAATAACAAGTGGATACCATGAAAAAATCAGAGGAAAACTGCAGCCCAAGTTGAAAGTGTATAAAAATGTTCTACACGATGTTCATGAAAGTGATAAATTTGACTCTAAAAAACTAAAAATAAAGTGAAATGATCATCTGAGTAAAATCTTCTAACTTGTAGAATTATGTATCAAGATTCTGTGGCTATCATTTAGCTCTCTGTCTGCCTTCTCAATGGACAGAAATCATTACACTGTGAAGGTGGTCATTTTATTGGAATTCATTTTGCTATCCTGTAGTGTAACAATTTCTCTCCATGGGCAGCAGTGCTGTTCTCAGCAGTATGCCAGATGTACAAACTGTAATAGGCTAAGCAAGGAAGACATGGTGAGTAGTTTTACTGAGACAGCATCTAGGGACATGAAATTAGTACAGTACAGACTATGACTTTAATACTTCAAGGAGACTTAGTAATAAGTGATACTCAGATAATAAAATTCAATAAAGCTAGCAAGGGTTTACATTATTATAGTCAAGTGACTAATTATCATATGTGATTAAATTCCCGGTGATAGAATACACTGTTCCAATTAATTAATTTATTTGTTAGGACAGGCTTTGAAAAAGAAAAGGGCATATCCTTAAATAACATTTGTCTAATGAATAGAAACAGTCTGTACATTGTAATGTAAAATGCCTGCAATGTGACCATCCCTACAAAGCCTAGTCTCACAAAACAACAGCTGACTTATGTAAAAGATACCACACACCATATGTACCATGCAATCTGTCAATTATCTGATACCACTTTGGTCTCCGGACCCACAGAATCTGAGGTCGTGAAGCCAGAAACAGTTTTGGAAGATGGATCCCGGCTCTTGGCTAAATTAGGAGGATTGTGAACTTGGTTTAAAAGGGTGTCTACGCCTCATAAGAAAATGAATGCAGCAGCTCCGGGGTCCCGTAAAAGAAAAAAAAAATAAATAAATTATATATATATTTGTTCTCCCCAGTCTTCTGCTGACATGCAGTCACTTCTGAATGGGAATGACACTGCTGTAGCCACCGGTTGGTCATGTACCACTAATTTTCATCACAGTTTAACAGCTCCAAACAATGATGTAACTAGGGCTATTGTAACTATCTGGTGGTGACAGTAGGCGGTGACAGTAGGCACTGACGCGTCAATCGTCAGCTAAGAGGTGTGAGTCCACTGTGGACACCGCGGACAAAGATGGTAGAGATGGAGACCACACCAGGGAGTGGAGTCTAAGGGGCCCCCGCAAAGCCAGGACGGACTTCGCTGCAGGGAACTCCAAGGTCACTACCCCTGACATGGCTACCTGCGGTGACAGCCAAGGTGCAGGACAGGGACACCAGACACTGGGAGCGATGGTAGCAGATATATAGCTGTAGGAAGACTACAGGTCCCAGGAGGGCAGCCGACAAGTAGAGCAATAGCAGGTAATAGCAGGAAACACTGGTCCAAGATCAGCAGGTAACAGTAGCCAGGAGGCCAGGCGCTCTGATGGACCAAACTAACTGACTACAGGCATCTCAGGGGTTAACTCTGGAACAGCAGAACCCAGGAGCAGGTTAGGAGCTCTGATGAAACAACACAGTAAACTGACACTGGAGCAGAGGCAGAAAGTTCCTTATGTCCCAGAAGGTTAAAGGTCACTGGCAAGGTAATTGGGACACTGACCCTTTAAATAACAGAGCAGAGCCACACGCGCCCACTTAGGGGTGCCATCGTGCGTAGAGGACACCAGGACCCAGGAGCGAGGGTTGGTGAGTACTAAGTGCAGGCAGGCACCGCCACCAGACACAAACACTCGTCGCAGCAGGGACAGGAAGCGGGACTGGTAAGTATATTAGCAAGGACACAGGCAACCGAGACCAATGCACAGGGAGCCCCTGTGGAGACATGGCAGACACGGAGACTCCGAGTGAACCGTGATAGTTATATAACCTTTGCAGGCAATCAGTAGCTGCAGCGGTGATGTCCCGTTTCCGAAGTGACAGAAGGACAGGGCGACACAGCTCTGGTACTGAGGAATGGAGGAAGTTGTGCATACGTTTTTTTTTTGTTTTTTTTTTTATCATACTGGGGGCATGGAAACCGCTTTTTCCATTTTCTTTTGAGCTGAACAAACTCTTTAAAGGGGTGTTGCCGCTTCACAAGGTCCCCTTTGAATGCTGGGTCATAATTTGTTTATAGTCTCCTTAGTGATCTGGGAGGAGGCCGTACTAGCAGCAATCTCTCCCATTCATATCTAGGGAGTTCTGAATATAGCTGAGTACACTCACTCAGCTATATTTACAACTGTCCTAGAAAAGAAGGGCGTGAGCTGTGAAATCACAGCCATCTCCCGGTTCTCTGAGGCTGACTCCACCTAACTACAAGCTTCCTCCACTGGAGACTTTAAGGGGTTGTTCACACTGCGTTTTTGGATCCGATTTTGGATCCGTTTTGAATCAGAAAAACGCATCTAAAAATGCAGCGGCGATCGGATCATAAACGTATCCAACTGCGTGTTTGGATGCGTGTTGGATGCAGCAAGATCACACCCTATAGTTTTAAAAAGGGCTCCTGCTGCAGCTTTCGGACCAAGAATTGGCATGTCAATTCTTGGAACGGATCCGAAAGACTGATCTGAAAGACGCAATGAGACACGCATCGATGATCACTTGTGTGGACGCCGATACGTGTTTCAAAGTAAAAGCAATGTAAATCATATTGCTCATTATTAGATATGCATCAAAACGGATGTTGTCACGGACTCAACACGCCGTGTGAACATTCTCTACAGTAGTTTTCCCATCTGGCTGTCATTGGAATTTAGATAAGCAGAATAAAAGAGTTTTGTTTGATTGTTTTGTATGGGAGTAAGGCTTTAAGGGTATGGCTACAATTACAGCAATCATTTTTTATTTAAATGTTGTTATAAATGTATATTCTTGAATTGATTCATATATCATCAGTCAGAATGTGGTTGTTAACCCCTTCCTGACATTGGACATACCCATACAGCCAGATCACTCATACAAATCCCCTTTGGGAAAAGTGAAAAAAGTGTAAAAATAAAAAAAAAGACAAAAAAAGTGAAAAAAGTGAAATGAAAACATGTTCACCACCCTTTTCTCCTTTACAAATGCCAATTGTCTCAAAAAATTTCAGAAATAAATAAAGTACACATATTTGGTATCGCCACCTGTGTAACAACCTGCCCTATAAATATATCATGTTAATTAACCCACACAGTGAAAGCCGTATAAAAAAAAATCTAATTGTGATTTTTGTTCACCCTACAGCACATAAATTGGAATAAAATACAATCAAAAACTCATATAAATGCCAAAGTTGTACAAATTAAAACATCAGTTCATGCGGCAAAAAAAGTTCTTACACAACTCTGTACATGGAGTTAGATATGGCTGAAAGAAGACAGTGATGCAAAAATATTGTTTTACACAATAAAAACACTTTTTTTTCTTTAAAGCGCTTCAACATATAAAAAAAACTATATAAACTGGGTATCGCCGTAATCACATCAACCCACAGAGTAAAACTAACTTGTCTTGGATACTGCACGGTGAGCGCTATTAAAGATAAATATAAAAAGCACTGCAGTATTTTCTTCACCCTGCCTTTCAAAAAATGGATTTAAAACTGATCAAAAAGCCTTGTCCCTCCAAAAATGATACCAATAAAAATGTCAACTCATTTCCCAAAAAGCTAGCCCCAACACATCTTCCTAAACAGAAAAAGTTATGGCTCTCAGACTATGGCGATGCATAAGGCCGTATTCACACGGCTTATTCCCGACGGATTTGTAAGTGCAATCCGGCTCACAAATCCGCGGCGGGGGCGCCGCTCCCCGGCCCCATAGACTTGCATTATCCACGGCGCGTATTGCGCCTGGATAATGTGCATGTCACTTTCTCTCCACCCGGCGGATTCGCCGAGCGGGGAGGAGCGACGGAATCCACTGTTCTCTATGAGAGCAGTGGATTACCGTAATGACTCCGACGGATTGGCGTCGTACTGCAGTGCAAATCCGGTGCGCAGTACGGCGCCAATCCGCGGCAAAATAAGCCGAGTGAACGTGGCCTTACTGTGTTTTCCTTCCTGAACAAAAGTGTTTTATTATGTAAAAGCAATAAAACATAAAAAAAATCTTCAAATTTGATACTTCTGTAAACATATTGACCTGCTGAGTAAAGCCAGAATATCATTTATACCTCACAGTGACCGCTGTAAAAAATAAAAATAAAAAACACTACCAGGATTGCTGTATTTTGTTCATAATGCCTCACAAAAACATTAATAAAAAGTGATCAAAGCGTCATATGCACCCTATAATAAATAATAATAAAATAAAATAATAAAAGCATCAACTCATACCGTAAAAAAGAAGCCCATAATCTGCTCCGAATAAAAAAATAAAAAAAAGTTATGGCTGTCAGACAATGATAACATAAAAACACAATTTTCTATAAACATATTTTTGTTGTGTAAAAGTAATAAAACATGAAAAGCTATGTAAAATTTATATTATTGTAATTGTACCGACCCACCTAATAAAGTTATCCTGCACTTTGGAAACTGTAAAATTGAAACCCAAAAAAACAATGATGGAACTCCTTTTTTTTCCCCTCATTTTCATGGCCCAATGCTAAAAAACTATCAAACACCAAAATGCACAATACAACCCTAGATGAGAGGGGTCTTGAATCAAAAATGGGGCGACTTATGGAAAGTTTCACCTGTTCTGATACTTTCGGGGCTTTGCAAATGTGACATAACCCCATCAAAACTACGTTCCAAAAGCCAAATAGCTCTACCTCCCTTATACGCCCTGACATGCACCCAAACAGCAGTTTACACACATATATAGGATATTGCTGAATTGGAAGAAATGACGTAAAAAAAATGTGGGTGCTTTTTTACAGGATTTTTTGTAAAAAATAAAACATCAGCTAAAATTGCAGATTGTTTGAAAAAGATCTTCATTTTCACAGCCTAACGCTAAAAAAAATTGTGAAACACCTGTGGGGTCGATATACTCACTGCACCCTTGGATATATTCCTTAAGGAATGTAACTTTCAATATGGGGTCTTTTTAGGGGAGTTTATTCAGTCTTAGCATCTCAGGGTTTCCACAAACCTGAAATGGCGCCTAAATAAAATCGTAATGAAAATGAGACCCCAGAGTCCGATCGGTGCTCCTCCTATTCTGGGGCTTGTGGTTGAACCAAATAGCGCACTAGGGCCACATATGGGATATCTCTGAAAACGGCAGAATCTAGAGAATCAATATTAAGTTGCATTTCTCTAGTCACATCTACCATTTTCCTATGAATAATGGATAAAAATGGATGAAAATCTGCAAAAAAGTGACATTTTGAAATTTCACCTCCACTTTGCATTAATTTCTGTGAAACACCTAATGGGCTAATAAATGCTGTTTTGAATACATTAAAGAGTCTAATGTCCTAGATAATGTCATTTATGGGGGTATGTAATGTACAGGCCAATGAAAGCCACGTCAGAGCTTGACTGGTCCCTAAAAAATGTATATTGCTAATTTTCTTGAAAATGTGAAAATTACTATTACATTTCTAAGCCCCCTAATGTCATAAAAAAAGAAGACATTTAAAAAATGATGCCAACCTACAGTAGACATGATATGGTAGATGCTAGATATAAACTATTTTGAGTGGAATAACAATCTGTCTTACAAGCAGAAATTTTTGAAGCTTGAAAATGGTAAATTTTTCAAATTTTTCACGATACTTTGATATT
Source organism: Phyllomedusa bahiana (assembly GCA_025379985.1). Taxonomy (NCBI): domain Eukaryota; kingdom Metazoa; phylum Chordata; class Amphibia; order Anura; family Hylidae; genus Phyllomedusa; species Phyllomedusa bahiana. The sequence continues at coordinate 129,504 of JAODAL010004896.1, forward strand.
TTTCACAAGTAAACAAGGACTTTTTGCACCAAGATTTCTTACTAATTGTGTGTCACGGGAAAACAGTCTCTGAATCACATGGATAGGTAAAAGTGTCAAAAAGTTATTCTCACATAAAGTGATACATTTCAAATTTAAAAAATTGGGCTCTGTCAGGAAGGCCAAAACTGGCTCCGGCGGTAAGAGGTTAATCTAAAGGGATATTTGTATTTCTACAATGTCCCTATGAAACCTTCCTCCTGTGCACAGAGAAAAAAGTGACGCCATGAAGATTACTTAAAGACAACCTCAATTCTCTGACATGAGTTTTAATGCAACCTCAGTGTTCTAATTCATACTCTCTCCAAAATGATGTTAATAAAATCCCAAGTTGTGACTATGGTTGTTTGGTAAATTACAAGTAGCACCTACGAATGCTGCAGAGTTTAGCTCGAGTGTGATATTCCAGCTTCTGTGTTATCTGATCTTATCTCTATAGAAAAGCCACTGAAAAGCATTAAAAAAGCCAAGATAACATTCTGTGCCGTGATATCATGGTGCATCACCTCTCAAGTTAATCTTTGCTACATCTGTAATGATACTTATCAAACGACTAATAGCAGCTTTCAGATAGGGTTGTACGCTTTACCAAATAACTAAATAAAAGTAGTAAATTTAAAGGAAACCTTCAAAATACTGAAAGCACAATAAACAGTAGTCCTTAAAAGTTTATGAACCCTTCAGTTTTTTTTCTATATTTGTGAATCATTTGACCTAAAAGTAAACAGATTTTCACACAAGTCTATAAAAACTGATAGAGAGAACCAAGTCAAAGAAATGAGCTGAAAAGTGATCCAATATTATTTATATGTAAGTGAAAAAAAGTATGTGAACCTTTGCTTTCAATTTCTTGGATGACCTCTTGTGCAGCAACAACTGCATCTAAACGTTTCCAGTCATTGTTCTGCACATCGGCTTGGAGGAATTTAAGCATATTTCTCCACACATCCAACTTTGTTTGCCATGAATTGCAATCTTTAGGACCTTCCACTACATTACTATTTGATTTTTGTCAGGACTGCAACTTGGTCATTTCTCAACCTTAACTTTATTCTTCTGCAACCATTTTTTGGTAGAATGATTTGTGTGCTTAGGGCTGTTATCTTGCTGCTTGACCCACATTCTCCTGAGATTCAGTTCATGGACAAATGTTCTGAAATTTTCCTTTAGAATTTTCTGGTATAATTAGGAATTCAGTGTTTCATCACCCAATGATGACAAGCCATACTAGATAAGATGCTGCAAAACAGGCCCAAACCATGTTAAAATCAGGGGTATAACTATAGCAGTAACAGCCATAGCAGCTGCTTTGAGGCGCAGAGCTTGTGGGACTCACTCTGATGTAAGAACATTGTACCCTTTTTTAGATAATGGGGATTTCTTCTATCACTACTTTGCAAACTCTCTGATCTAAAGCACTGTTTATATATAGCTTTAATTATTGCTACCTATACTGCCACTTGAGTTTCCCGCCCTTAGGTGTTGGGGCCCTGTCTAAATTTGCTAAGGGGCCCAATGAATGCTAGTTATGACCCTGGATACAGTTACCACCATGTTTCACATATGGTATGAGGTTTTCATGCTGGAATATAGTGTTTTCTTAATTTCCAAATATAACGCTTTTCATTCAAACCAAAGAGCTCTATATTGGATTCATCTGTCTATATAACCTCGTTCCAAGCCTTCCTGCTATTCAAGGTGATATTTAGCAAACTGCAGACAGGCAGCAATGTTCTTTATGGAGAGCAGTGGCTATCACCTTGCAGTTCTGCCATGTAAACCATTGTCAGTCAGTGTCCTCCTGATGCTGGACTCATGAACATTAACATTAACTAATGCAAGAATGGTCTTTAGTGGCTTCAACATTTCTTTGGGTTCCTTTGTGACCTCAAAGACTATTATACGCTTTGGTCTTTGTGTGATCTTTGATTGCAACCATTCCTGGGAAAGGTAATAGTGGTCCTGAATTTTTTTCCATTTGCATACAATCTGTCTGACTGTGATTGGTGGAGTCTAAACTCTTTTTAGAGATGGTTGCGTAACTTTTTCCAGCCATCTTCCTATTTTTGACATGTAGCTCTACAAGAAAGTCACTTGTCATGAGCTGGATTGGTTGGTATCTAAGATGTGCGATAGGCTGTGTGCACTCTGAAGTTTTTGGTATGTTTGCATACTTCTGTGGTGAAAGTGTAGAAACTGATAAGCAAAGGTATAATATGGCAGACCAACATTTTAGAGTGGAGCAGCTCACAGCCAAAATAAAACCAGGGGGTATCCAGAAGTGTGTGTAACACAACTGTTCAGTAAACCCTACTGCGCATGAAGTAAATAGATGGTCACTGCACCTATGTTAATAAAATTGTATTGGCAGAAAAGGACCGAATTTGCACAGCAGTATTGGATTTGGACCTCACCACTTGGCGAGGGGTTGCATTGCCTGATGAGTCACACATGTAGAAATGTCTGACATTATTTGAAAGAGTATGATTAGAGATGATCAAATTTCTCAAAAATTCGGTTCGCGTTGACGTCTCTGATCATTTTTCCCTTCCTTTCATCCGTCAGTTTCTACTTTCAATCAGTCAATAATCCATCAGTATTGCTAAGGCCAAAAACAAACAGGAGTTGATCCAAAACAGAGAAGACCAGTAAATGGGATATTTGCATGTCTTCTGTGTTCTGTATCCACTCCTGCTTTTGGCTAGACAATCCTGATCCTTCCCATTCCTTCTGACAGGTGAGAAGAAGGTGAAAACCAAACATAGTGGCAACGTCATAAAATGGTGAAGGGTGGAAACAGCATTAGGAAACCTCAGGGTGTTCCAGTGAGACAGCGGTCACTTGGCAGCAGCATGGGTAGGCCACAGAGTGGCACAAGGACAAATTCTGGAGGTGGTAGCAACATCAGAAGCCCAAAAAGTGGCACAATGACACAGTGTGGAGATGACATCAACAGCAGCAGCATAAGGTCAGAGAGTGGCACAATGACAAATTCTGGAGGTGGCACCAACAGGAGTAGGCCACAGAGTGGCACAATGACAGAGTGTGGAGGTGACCGCAGGAGCAACAGCAGCAGCATGAGGTCAGACAGTGGCACAATGACACAGTGTGTAGGTCACGGCAGCAGCCACAGCAGCAGCATGAGGTCAGACAGTGGCACAATGACAAATTCTGGAGGTGGCAAAAACAGAAGTAGGCCACAGAGTGGCACAATGACACAGTGTGGAGGTCACGGCAGCAGCATCAGCAGCAGCATGAGGTCAGAGAGTGGCACAATGACAGAGTGTGGAGGTGGCAAAAACAGGAGTAGGCCACAGAGTGGCACAATGAGAGTGTGGAGGTGACGGCATCAACAGCAGCAGCAGCAGCATGAGGTCAGACAGTGGCACAATGACACAGTGTGGAGGTGATGGCATCAACAGCCACAGCACCAGCTTGAGGTCAGACAGTGGCACAATGACACAGTGTGGAGGTGATGGCAGCAACAGCAGCAGCAGCATGAGATCAGAGAGTGGCACAGTGACAGGGTGTGGAGGTGACGGCATCAACAGCAGCAGCAGCATGAGGTCAGAGAGAGGCACAATGACGCAGTGTGGAGGTCACGGCACCAGCAACAGCAGCAGCAGCATGAGATTATAGAATGGCACAATGACAGAGTGTGGAGGTGGGTGGCAATACCAGTCCCTGGTAAAGATGGTTGGTGGCAGATGGAGAAATTGTCAGCAGATGTGTGGCATCAAGCGGGTGGCAGCATCAGAATAGTGGCTGAGGCAGGTAGTTTGAACCCAGACTCATTTCTCAAAGTTTTGGTGAGGCGTCATGGCTGAAACTCGGCAAGTTGCGGCCACACATCCAGTTTGGCTGCCCAGTAGTCCAGCGGATCTTCTAACTGGGGTGGCAGAGTGCTTTCCAAGTAGGCCACCACCTGTTGGTTCAGGGTCTGCTCCAAGTCCTGCTGCTGCTGCTGGCGACTGCCCTCCTCACTAGGCGGGTGAAGGAAGCTGCTCATCATCGACTCCAGACTTAGGTTGCTGCTGATGGAGCTAGTATTGTTCCTACCCCCCACCTTCACACAGCATCCGCGGTGGTGGTACGTGAGCGCTGAAGAACCCCCCGGTCAGACCTGTCAGAGGATGGACGATGCCGCACATAGGCAGCGGCCAACTGACTATGGAGGATTTCTCTATAGTATTTGAGTTTGTCCAATAGGGTGGAGAGCAAGAAGTCATCCCTATGCTGGCTGGTGACTATTCGACTGTCACTATCCAGGCAAATCAGCATGCTGCGGGCCATCTGCACAAGTGACTCTGAGTGACTTCCTGCCTCCATCTCCACTGTATACTGCCACGGTGCTTGTGGGTCATCTGCCTCGTCTTCCTCATCTCCATCTACCTCCTCCAACTGCTCCTGCTTCTCCTCTCCTGTCACCTGTGTAGAAAAACCACTAATTTCACCAGACAATGCTTGTGCTTCAATGTCCTCCTCCTACTCCTCCTCCAGTTCACTCCCCACCGGACTCATATGGCCGTGAGATGTAGTCGCCACGTCTCCAGCCCCCTGCCCAGACAGAATTTTCAGCATCTATTCCAGGACATGAAGCAGTGGAATGATGTTATTCATCCCGTAGTCCTGGCGACTGACAAATAACGTGGCCTCCTCAAATGGCCTCAGCAAATGGCAGGTGTCACGCATGAGCTGCCACTGGCTGACATCAAAGTTACACAGGGGAGTACTCCTGGATCATCAAAAAATCGTTAATGGCCTTTCTCTGTTCATACAGTCGGTCTAACATGTGCAGGCTGGAATTCAAATGGGTGGAAACATCGCATATTAGCATGTGTTGGGCAGGCCGTTCTGCCGCTGCAACTTGAGGAGGGTGTGCCTGGCTTTTTAGGAATGGATGAAGTGCATGCACAGTTTCCTGGCCATTTTAAGAATCTTCTGAAGATCGATGGAAGACTTCAGGAACCTTTTCACAACCAGATTTAACACGTGCACCATTGACACATCAATTTCTTGCTGCATGACGTGGAGCAGTTCCTCCCCTGTGTGACTTCGCTCACCGAGGCAAGCCAGGTGTAGAAATGCATGACACCGCTGTGCCCTGCACATGTGGTATGATGGTACAGTACTTGTGGAGGCTGAGATGGTGGTGGTGGTGGAGGAGGAGGCGGATATTGGCACAGGAGCAGCAGTTTGACAACGTGGAGAAGAAAGCAGCGTCTCCTGTCCAAGTTGTTGGTGTGGCTGGGCAGGAAGCACATTCACCCAGTGGGCCGTAAAAAGACATGTACTAGCCCTGACCATAGTTACAGTTCCACACGTCCGCGCTGCTGTGCACCTTGGAAAAAAAACCAATAAGCTCAAGGACTGGCCCACCTTCTGTTCTACATATTTGTGAAGGGCTGGTACTGCCTTTTTGGAAAAGAAATTACGGCTTGGAACTCTCCACCTCGGCTCGGCTCAAGCCATTAGTTCTCTGAACGGTGCAGAATCCACCATTTGGAAAGGGAAGGACTGCAGTACCAACAACTTGAACAGGAGCATGGTAGGCTTCTGCACCTTAGGATGGTGGGACGCATACTGTTGTCTCTTTGCAATCGCCTCGTTGAACGACTGCTTGCGCCATGAGTAGCGAGGAGCAGGAGCATCTGGACCGGGAGATGATGGCAAAGAGAAACAGCTGCCTTCTGCAGAGGTGGTGGAGTCTTGACTGGCTGCAATGGCATGCGTGCCACTGGGCGCTGCTTCTGCCACCACATCTGAGCCACGTTTCTCTCAGGCCACCGGATGGTGACGCTGCATGTGTTGACGCAGGGCCATGGTGCCAACATAAGCTCCCTGGCCACAATTCACTTTCTGCCCACAGATTCTACATATACCCATATTCGACTCCTCCGGTGTCTTAGCAAAGAACTGCCACACCGCCGAGTATCAGATTTACCGCCAATGCTCCGCACTGAGTGACTACTACCGCCGCTGCCTCGCTAAGCCCCTGTGCCGCTACTTTTTTGGACCTGCGAAGCAAAATTTCCAAAACCCCTTTGGCCTTTTTTGGCTCCTGCCCCTTTTGGCACTGCTGCAAAACCATTTTGCGGAAAAAACCACGCCCCGGGTTTAACCCCAAACCTTTTTTTCCTGGAAAACCCTCCCTTGCCAAATGACCGCACCAATTTTGAACCGCCCTCCCCTCCGACGAATGTTTTGGAAAAGCCCCTTTCTTCACCACCCTTCCCCAAGTGGGGTAGGCTTTTTTCATCATCGATTGTTTTTTTTAAATCTTAAAACCGCTGCCCCTCCTCAAAAGGGTCTTTGGTATACAGCAGGTTTGACCCCTCACAACAGCCCTTTCCCTTTCCAAAATCCCCAACATCTATATTTTGCCGCCACTGCAAAAACGGGGGATTTTTGACCCCCATTTTTTTCGGGGCCAAAAGTAGCTGCGCGTCCCCCCTCAAATTGTTCACCCTGGGGTGTTATAGGGCTCTGGCCCAGACCAAATAGTAATCTCGGGCCCTAAAAGGGAAACCCGGGTTTTGGGACAGAGACGGCTTGAAGACAGGGGGGGTTTTGTGTGCTGATTTTTCCCAAAACCCCGCCCTTTTGGGCTGGGGTTTGTCAATGTCATCGGGGGAGGAATGGATAACCTAGTCACCCAATCAAAAACCCCTTTTTGGTTCTGGTCAACTAAACGGCCCAAAGATAAACACCGGCGTTCGGCCTCACCAAGTGCCCCCTGCTGCAACGTCCCCCTTTTTGGCTCCCAACCTTTGCCTTGGCCCTTCCCAGGAAAAAAATTTTTTTTTTGCCACTGCCACCGCATGTGAAGAGCCCCCACCCTCTCTGTCTGACATACTTTTTTGCCCAAAAAAAGAAACAACTTTTTTAAATAAAAAACCCTGTTTTTAATTTTAAATACACACCCTGAAATTTGACCCCAAAAATGAACCCACTAACAGGTTTGGGTAACCCTTGGATATAAATTTTGCCAAAAAAAAAATAAGCAGTCAAATTTTAAACGGGTTTATTTGCCGTTTAAAAAACGGCATGTATTTTACTGACTTAAAAAAGCAAAAACACCTTTTTTTTTTACCTCTGGTTTAAAAATTTAAATGGTAAAAGGAATCACCGGAAAAAAATTTGTTTTTGTGTTAAAAAACACAGTTTTTTTTTACTGACTACAATAGCACAAAACATTTAATTAACCTTGGAATAAAATTAAGCAACGGGAAAAATTTTCCCCGTCTTTGGCGTTGAAAAACACTTTTTTATTTTACTGATTTAACAATACCCACAAACCCTTTTTAAAAAATTGCCCCAAAAGAAAATGGGGCGACCCAAAAAATTTAACTGGAAAGTGGGTTTTAAAATGCCGGGGTTTTTTTACTGCAAAAAAAAGCAAAACAAAATTTAAACCCTTTCCCGGATAAAATTATGCTATAGGAACCCAACCAGGAAAAATTTTGTTTTTTGGCTTAAAAAAAAACCATTCTTTTTTTTGCGGGCTACAAAACCAGAAACACATTTAATTTAACCTTCAATTTTAATTTAGCTACGGGAAAAATTTTTCTTTTTTGGGCTTTTTAAAAAAAAAAAACTTTCTTTTACTGACAAACAATACAAAAAAGATTTTTTTAAAGGGAATTTTCCCCATCAAAAAAAAAATTTTATTTTTAAAACCCTCACATTTTTATTTTAAAAAACCACTTTTTTTTAGTTTTTTTTTTAAATTTTTCCAAATAATTTTTCAGTATTTTTCTAAAAATTTTTAAGTCCCTACAGTTTTCATTTTGGCCACAAAGCCTAATAATCGTCTGCCCTCTTCCTGTTCGTTTACCAGCTTTTCAGCGTGTGCTCATTATCAGTAAAAGCAGGTTTCGAACAAAAGGGAGACAATCTTTTGGTAAAAGAAAACGCAGAATCCCCATCACAAAAAGAGAATGTCACAGCCCCCCCAATTCCCCCCCCTTCACATTGAAAACTATCCAAATAGACATCTATGGACAAAAATCTGTTTTAAAAGAACCAAGGGGCATGAAGGCCGCATTTAAAGTCGTTTTTCCTAAAAAAAGCTTTTAAAAAGCAGGGGCAAGCAAAAAAAATTTTCTTCCCCCACCAACCCCAAAAATAAAGGCCCGGGCCAAAATTTGAAAACCCCCCAATCAGGAAAAAAAAAATTGGCCCTTGAAAAAAGGAAAAGGATTTTAAAAACCCCCCCCAGGGGCTTGATTTAATAGGCAAAAAAAAAAAAAATTGGCGTCACATTGCCTTTAAGTAGCCCTCGGATATAAATTGCGCAAAAGAAATGAGCTGCCAAAAATTAACGGGTATGGGTTTTTGGAAAAAAAAAACGCTGTTTCTTTAACTAAAAACAAAAGGGAAAAAACAAGGGTTAAAAAAAAACCCTTGGACATTCCACTTTGTTAGGGAAACAAATTTGTCCCTCTCTAATATAAACAAAAAAATTTTCAAGTGCTACAAAGACCCCATAATTCCTCAGACTTAAACACAACTGAGCATCTGTGTGAGCCCCTCGATGGTGGAGTTCACTTCAAGGATCTTTCCCCCCGAAAACTTGGGATGGCCCCGTCCCCCCCCGTTGGGTTCCAAAATTTAAACCTTTTTGCAATCCAGCCCAAAACATTTTTTAGTCCCCAAAGGGAGGGTTTTCCCCCCAAATTTAACAATTTAATTTTTTCTGTAAACCCCCCTTAAAAAATATTAAACTCCCTACGAAAAAAAAGTAAAAAAGTTAAAAACAAGCTGAAAAATGTCATTGTCAAGGTAATGAGGTTGAAGAGAGGCAACAAAAAAACATTTTCCCCCCAAACCACCCTTTCACCCCCGTGGGGCCTTTCCCCCGGGAAAGAAATCGCCCCAATAATTTAATAACATAATTGAAAATTTTTTTTTTTTATGTTTATTTTGAGACACCCCTCTAGCCCCCGGAGCTTTTTCCCTTTTTGGGGATGGTTTTTTTTTTATGTAATTTTGGGAGATTATTTTTAAAAAATTTTTTGTCTTACTAATTTTTTTTGGGGAACCCTTTTTAATGGGTGAATTTTTAAAAAATGAAGAAATAAATGGCAATTTGGAAAACCTGTTTATTAAATTATGCTGCTTATTTCTTTCCCAGTGTTTCCATAAAGTTGAATTCCAGTGTTTTCGGTTTTTTGAAAGTTTCCTCTATCTTTTCTAAATTAAGCAATCCCCTCACAAAAACTGAATCCGTGGCTTTATGTGTAGAAGCCATGTAGTGTTGTGATTTTATTTTTGCTTTTAGAAAAAAACAAAAATTTGGGACTTTAAATTTTTTTTACTCTACAAAAAAGCTCCCTTTTAAAAATGGCTAAAATCTTTTTTTTTTTTGCTTTCAACTCCAAATTTTAAAGGGAAAAATTTTTTTTTAAACCTTTTAATTACTTTTATTTTGGAAAATTGGGGTTAAAGTTTGTCCATTAAAAACCCCCAGAAAATGTAAATTTACATTAAAAAATTTTTTTTCCCCAAACCCAGGGGAAAAAAGCATAAAAAGTTGGTTTTTAATAAAACAGCAGAAATTTTTTAAAAATGTTTTTTTTTTCCATTCAAATTCCCATAATATAATGCATATATATTTAAAGGGATTCTCCCAGATTTTTTTTCTTTTTTAAAAAGGGCCCCACCCAAACTGTTTTTTATATTAAACTCTGTAACCCCGGGTTTTTTCGTTAGCTAGGGTATCGAAAATCAGCATAGGGCGATAAATTCCGGCCCGCTTTTTCGAATTAAAATTTTTTTTCCCCATTAAGTGGGCCAAAACGAAAAATGAGGGGATTTCCATTAAAAGAACATGGAGAGCAACAACACCTTCAATTTTAAAAACCCAAAACAAGGCTGGGGGAAACTTAAAAAAAAACATCCAACCAAAACAGGCAAAAAAAGGGGTAAAGTGCTACCAAACTTAAAAACCCCACACTTTTGGGTTTTAAAAGGGCCACAAAAAACCTTTCAATTTCCCCGTTGTTAATATAAAATTGGGTGTTTTTAAAATTTACTTTTGGGTGCTGCGTCAATGAACAAAGCGGGTTCGCAAAAGTCAAAAAAAAAACGTATCTGTTATGTTTTTTAAATTAAAAATAAAAAACGGGATTATTTTCACCTTTCAAATTTAAACCTTTTGTAATATAGGGAATTTCTGTTTTAAAAAATTTACGGGAATTTCTGCGCCCAATTTAAAAAAACCCTTGGGGGGTTTTCAAAATCAAAAAAAACACGTAATGTTTTTAAATTTTTCGGGGTTAAAAATAAAACGGGGAATTTTTTTTTGGGACCATTCAATTCACCCCCCAGGTGAAAATTTTAAGGAATTGGCTGTTTAAAGATTTACGTTAAAAATGGCCTTTTGTTCCCAAAAAAGGAAACAATGGCCGGGGGTGCGCCCCCAAAAGGTTCAAAAAACAAAAAATAAAATGTTTTTTTTAAAACGTTTTGGAATTAACCAAAAAAGGGATTTTTGGCAAACCAAAAAAAACCCTTTTCCCTGATACAAGATTTCTGGGGAAATTTAAACTAACTTGCAATGGAAAAATTAAACAAAATCCCACAAAAAGGTTTTTAAATGGGTAAAAAATTAAAAAATGAACCACATATCTGAAAATGTATACTGGGTAAAAAAGTGGAAGGTTTTTGGGGAAAACCCTTAACCCAAAAGAGACCCTTCCCCCGGTTTCCCCAAAAAATGGGTGTTTAAAACCACTAAATTTTAATCCAAGGCCCCGGCCCCCCAAAAACCAAAAAGGAAAAAATAAAAAAACCCCCCAAAAAAATACAAACAGTTAAAAAAAAAAATTCCACTACAATGTCTACACTAAGTCTTTTTTTGAACTTTAAACCAGTGTTTTTTAAAAAATAGAGCTTTCTGTGTTCGCCCCGCCCCCCCCCCACCCCCCAAATGGTCCCCCCTGAAAACAGGTGGTATAAAACTTCCCTTTAAAAAAAATTTTGACCTAACCTTAAAAAAAATGTTCCCCCAAATCTCTAATCTAATTAAAATTTGGGGAAGGAAAACCCAACAACCCGCTAAAATAGGGAGAGGGTATTTCCCTCTGTGCAAAAAAAAAGACTAAAAAAATTTCGCCCAAAAGAGATTTGGCCCCCCCAAACCCCAAAGGGGCCAAAAGGGCCAATCCCCCTAAAGAGAAGGGGAAAAAAACCTTGGAGCTTAAAAACAAAGGAAAAAGCTGTTTTTTAAAAATTAAAAACGGGAAAAAGGTCCCCTGTTTTTTTTTCCCCGCCAAACGCAACCCCTACAACCCTCCCCAGTTCCCCGACGTCGCACACACCCTCCCCTCCAAACCCCTTTTCTTTCCCCAAAAACTGTAATCTGATTTTCCTTTCCCCCCAAAATTACAGGAAACCGCCGAAAAGGCGGGGATAACTTAAAAAGAAGATTCTAATTTTAACCCTAAAAATCCAAAAACCTTTAAATTTTCCGATCACCATAAAAAACCCCTTTCCCGATTTCAACTTTTGTCGATAAAAAATTCCCCCTCAACCAAAAATCTTAAACTCATAACTTTTCCTAAAAAACTAATTTTACCCCAAAATTTTTGGGTGTTTTGGGAAAAAATCAGATACAGATTCCCCCCCCCCCTTTCCCTCCCCGCTTATTTTCCCGGGAAAAATTTTTACAAAAATTAATTGTTCACATGACCTCACTGAATGTTACATCATACTCAGTGGGTGGGCTTTGAAGCCAGGCTCAGCTCAGCAACACTCCCCTCTCTTAAGCATGACCTGAGCAGAGACGGATCTGGCTGCATTTACTCTTCCGAGCCTCTAGTTTCAAAGTGAATAGAAGTAATTGCATTAGAGTAATTACAAGGGAGGGGGAACTGTTTTTTTATCTTTAAGTCCCTCTGGCAGAACTTACTAATAGCAATGGAAGCAGAATACATCAGTTCAGAGATGGGGGTTGTGTACTACTGTCATGAAAATGATAACTGCAGCTCTGTATGTGCAGTTTACATAGTGACTCATAAGTCCTAGCTATTATTATTATCATGACAGCAAGGACAGAACTTTCGGAGATTACACAATAATGTCAGCACACAGACACAAGCAGTGATAACTGTGGAGGAAGGTCCGAGAATGCATTGCAGACTGGGACTTGTAAGAAAGATGCTGGAGAACTACTGACACTCCCACAAGCAGGAAGTTTCACTGCAAAAAGTGGGTCATATGATAGATTAATATGAAGGCAAAAAAAAGAAACACATGAAGGTAGTGAAATATGTTCACTTTTCAATATAAATGCTGTTTATAGTGTTCTATGAAATCTTTAAACTCCCGGATAATATATTTAATGCTAACCTACAGTTGAAACCAGAAGTTTACATACACTATATAAAAAGACACATATGCAAGTTTTTCTCATTAAATAAAAATACATTAAAATTATTTAGATTTGCCAAGTGTCAGACTAAAGAGAGAAAGGAATAATTTTTAAGACATTTTTATTACTTTCTGCAAAGTCAAAAAGTTTAACATTACATTTAATTAGTTGGTTTGGAAAGCATTGCCCTTTTAACTTATACTTGGGTCAAACATTTTGATACCTTCCAACAAATGTCCTCACAGTAGTGGGTAGATAAATTTTGGCCCATTCCTCCTGACAGAACTGGTGTAACTTAGCCATGTTTGTAGGTCGCTTTGCTCGCATCTGTAACGGGTTGCGCCGCGGTCCGGGCCACTGACCGCGGTCGCACCCGCGTTCCCCATAACGGGTCCCCGGCGTGGACAGGGGCGCTGCGGGCCGCACGGCCGGCCGCGGCGCCAAACCCTGTTCCATCCAACTCACCTGGCCTCGCACCCCTCCGGTCCCTCTTTCCCCTGCCGGCCGAATGTGCATGCGCCGCCCCCTGGCGCGCGCGCGCTCGTCCTTGTGGATTTAAAGGGACAGTGTGCCGGTAATTGGGTAATTAAGTATATAAGTGTTGCACCCACGTCACTTCCCTGCTGGATCTACGTTGCCCCGAGCCTTAGAGAAAGCGTTCCTTAAAGTGTATTCCTGCTTTACCGTTTACCAGACCTCTCGCTACGTTTCCCGACTCCGAACCTCTGCCACCTGCCCTGACCTTCTGCCTGTCCACGACCACGATCCATTGCCGCCTGCCTTGACCTTCTGCTTGCCCACAACTACGATTCTCAGACTACGATTCTGTACCACGCTGCCCCTCGGCCGCCATCGCAAGCAAGTCACGTCAGGGGGGGACGACCTGGTAGCCTCACGCCGCAGCAAGTCCATCCCGCTTTGCGGCGGGCTCTGGTGAAAACCGGGGGCTACTTAGATTCCGTTCCCTGGCGTGGCTTAAACTCCCATCGCTTGCAGTGGTCCGTCGATCCACTACCCAGCCGTCACAGTTAGATCCACCATGGATCCCGCCAAGGTCCCTCCGCAAAGCATCGCGGTTTTTACGACGTTGGTTCCCCCAGCAGTTCGCAGCAAATCGCACCAACAAGCACAGCAGTTGGGTCAGCTCTCCGCCATGATGCTCAGCTCCTCGCACCCCACAACAGTCTCCACCTGCGGCCCCCGTCGGTGACTCCGTCTACGTCAGCCATTCCATTGGCTACCGTGGGACCCCAAGCTCGGCTCCCTTACCCATCAGCTTTCCCGGGGATCCCAACTCTGCCGGGTTTCTTTACCCAGTGCTCTATGCACTTTAGAACTGATGGCGGTTTCAGTTTCCCTCGGAGAGGTTAAGAGTGGCCTTCGTGGTGAGCCTACTATCCGGAAGGCCCTGGCTTGGGCGACTCCCCTCTGGGAAGGAATGATCCTGTGACTGCGGATCTACAGACTTTTCTCCAGGAATTCCACACCGTCTTCGAGGGAGCGGGCCCGCGTGCTTCCTCTGCTGAGACCGCCCTCTTGAGCCTTCGTCAAGGCAAACTCTCTGTGGGTGACTAGCGGTACATTTCCGTACCCTGGCTTCGGAGCTCACGGGGAAAATGATGCCGCCCTCTTGCGCCACTTTCAAAAAGGGCCTGTCCAGCGGGGTAAAGGACGCTTGGCAGCAAGAGACCTCCCGTCCTCCCTGAGTGAACTAATCCTGCTAGCAACTCGGATTGATATAAGGTCGCCTGAGAGGCAGGAAGAGCTGCATCAGGAAAGAGACTTTTGCCGCCCCCGTCGGCGGTTTCACCGGCCCCGGGTTTTTCAGCACCCTTTCCATTGCTGTCCCCTCAAGCCTCTGAGGTGGAACCCATGCAAGTGGACCGGGCCCAGTTATCGGGCAAGAGCTGAACCGTCGCCGAACCGAGAAGTATGCCCTAACGCGCCAGCCCGGACCATTTCCGCAGAAGCTTCCGCTATGTCCCCAGCGTCTGGGAAACGCTCACACCTACGTGCCGTAGGAGAGGCGGTCCTAGGTGCAGTTTCCCCCTCCACGTCTGATGATGCCAGGGAGGTGACTACTGTTGCTGGTCGTCGTTCCGGAGTTCTGCTTTCCTGGACTCAGGCTCTGCCGGAACTTCATCCTTGCCTCATTGGTAACCCGGTATCGCATACCTGTTGTCCAGCGGGAGAAGCCTCTGCTTATTTCTTCTGTCAGTGGGGAGCCCCTTTTAGTGACCCCATCCAGTACGTAACCCGGCCAGTGACACTCCGTGGGGGGGGCGCTACATAAGGAGAAAAATCGGGTTCCACGTTCTGTCCCGTGCTTCCTCGCGATCCTCTTGGGGGCTTCCCTGGCTGCAACTTCACGCCCTACGCTCGATTGGAAGAACAGCGAAGTCCTGCGTTGGGGACCGGAATGCCAGAACCATTGCTTGGGGGTTACCACGCCCGGGGCCTACCACTTCTCCGCCTCCGCTTTTCAAGCCGTTGCCAGGCCTGCCGGCCGAGTACCAAGGACATTGGGGATGAAATTCTCCGAGAAAAGAGGCCGATTGCTGCCCCCCACATCGGCCTTACACTGTCCTATTGACCTCCTCCCCAGGAACCAGTCCACCCCGGGGGAGGGTCTTACCCCCTGTCCGTGCCAGAGACTCAGGCCATGTGGGCCCTACATTCGGGAGAACCTGCAGAAAGGATTCATTCGTAAGTCCTCCCCACCGGGGCAGGGTTTTTCTTCGTTCAGAAGAAGGATGGTTTTCCCTCCGTCCGTGTAAAAGACTACAGGGGTCTAAATAAGATCACCGTAAAAAACACCCACCCTCTCCCCCTGATCTCAGAGCTGTTTGACCGTCTCAAGGGGCTAAAGTGTTTTCCAAGTTGGGTCTGCGAGGAGCCTATAACTTCGTCAGAATTCGGGAGGGGGACGGTGTGGAAGACGGCGTTTTAATACCCAGATGGACATTTTGAGTACCTCGTGATGCCCTTTGGGCTCTGTAACGCTCCAGGGTGTTCCAAGAACTCGTCAACGTTGTCTTCCGGATCTCTTTTTACACCTGTGTCATAGTTACCTAGATGACATCCTGATTTTTTCCCCTGATCTTCAGACTCCAAACCCGGGGCCCCAAGTACACCAGGTTCTGCAACGTCTGTGCAGCAACCGACTGTACGCCAAGCTGGAGAAATGTTTATTCCATCGGACCAGCCTACCCTTCCTCGGCTACATAGTCTCGGCTGAAGGCCTAAAGATGGACCCGGCAAAACTCTCTGCGGTGCTACAATGGCCCCGTCCTGTTGGTCTTCGGGCGATACAGCGCTTCCTGGGCTTCGCAAATTATTACCCGGCAATTTATTTCCACTTCTTCACCTTGGTGGCTCCTATCGTGGCCCTTACCAGGAAGAATGCGAACCCGAATGTTGGCCTCCGGAGGGTGAGAAGGCGTTTGTGGATCTAAAGACGGCCTTCTCCACTGCCCTGTCTTGGTCCGGCTGATTCCGAAAAGACCGTTCTCTTTGGAGGTGGATGCCTCTTCCGTGTGGGGCAGGGGCGGTCCCACAAAGAAGTTTTCCACAGAGAAGGCAAGATTCGCAACATGTGGGTTCTTCTCTAAACCTTTTCCGCCGGCTGAGCGGAAAAAATGCCATTGGGGACCGGGAACTCTTGGCCATCAAGTTAGCCCCAGAAGGAGTGGGGACATCTGCTGGAAGGGGCTTTGTCACCAATCGACATCTTTACAGACCACAAAAATTTGTTGTACCTTCAGACGGCCCAACGTCTTAACCTCGCCAAGCCCGGTAGTCTCTTTTTTTCTCGGTTTGATTTTCGTATACATTTCCGGCCCGCTGAGAAAACCGTCCCAAAGGGTGATGCCCTCCTTCGTGCCTCGGACGTGGTCGGTGAAGAACCCGTGTCACAACACATCATTTCCCCTGAACGGTTGGTTCGCGTGGCTCCTGCAGTTCTCCAAAAAATTCCACGGGCAAGACTTACTTTGCCGCTGGCACTCAGGAGGAAGATTCTGGAGTGGGGGCATAGCTCCTTTGTGGCTGGTCATCCCGGAGCTCGGAAGTCTATGCTTTGATCTCGCGGGACTACTGGTGGCCGACTCTAGCACAGGATGTTAAGGACTTCAAACCCTCGCCTGTGTCACTTGTGCTCGGAAAAGGTCCCACGCCACAGCCCGTAGGTCTCGTGCATCCGCTGCCCGTGACGGAAATCCCTTGGATGCACATAGCGATGGACTTCGTCACAGACCTACCAGTCTCCCCTGGGAATTCAGTCATCTGGGTCGTGACGGACCGGTTCTCAAAATGTCCCACTTTGTGCCTCTCCCTGGCCTGCCGTCTGCCCCACAATTGGATAATCTTTTCTTCTGGCATATCTTCCGACTTCATGGACTACCCTCACACATTGTCTCCGACCACGGTGTCCAATTTGTTTCCCGATTTTGGCGTGCATTGTGCTCCCGTCTGCAAGTCAAGTTGGGCTTTTCATCGGGCAAACCACCCTCATCCAATGGGCAGGGGAGAGAGTGAACCAGATTCTGGGAGAATACCTGCGCCACTTTGTGTCCGGACGTCAGGACAAAATGGACCGAGCTGCTCCGTGGCTGAATTTGCGTTATAACCATCGGACTCGGAAACTGCCGGTGTCTCCCCGTTCTTTGTAGTCTATGGCCCGCCACCCGCACCCCCCACCTCCCCCCGCCTTTCCCAAAATCGGATGTGGCCCGCTGTCCCTTCGACCAGGTTTGGGATATCAAGGCCATCTGGCAGGAGACACGATGTTCTCTACTTCAGGCCTATGCCTGTATGAAGTCTCAGGCAGACAAAAGGAAGAAGACCTGCCCCGAACGTTTCTCCTGGGACCAAGTTTGGGTCTTCTCAAGATATGTGCGGGCCCGAAGGGGCCCTAGTCTTAAATTGGGCCCTCGCTTCCCTCGGACCCTTCAAGGTTCTTCGGCAGTTGAACCCGGTGACATACAAGCTTTGTTTGCCTCCATCTCTCCGGATCCACAACGCATTTCATGTATCCCTCCTTAAGCCTCTGGTTCTGAACCGGTTCTCTCGGAAGAAATGACGCCCTTCCCCAGTAAGCGAATTTCCCCTGACATCTTCGAGGTAAAGGACATTTTGGCTATGAAAACCCGGGCCAGAGGGAAACGTTTTTTCCTCGGGATTGGAGGGGCTTCGGAACCCTGAGGAGAGATCCTGGGGGCCTGAAATCTAAGCATCCTGAATCGGATCTCATCCTCAGATTTCTGCAGCCTAAAAAGGTGGGGAGGCCTAAGTGGGGGGGGGGGAGGGTACTGAAACGGGTTGCGCCGCGGTCCGGGCCCCGGACCGCGGTCGCTCTCGCGTTCCCATAACGGGTCCCCAGCGTGGGGGGCGGGGGCCCGCGGGGCCGCACGGCCGGCCGCGGCGCCACCCGTTCCATCCACTCACCTGGCCTTGCTCCTCCGTCCTTCCTCGTCCTCCCTTGCCGGCCGGAATGCGCATTGTTGCCGTGTTTCACCCACCCGTCACTTCCCTGCTGGATCTACGTTGCCCCTGAGCCTTAGAGAAAGCGTTCCCTTAAAGTGTATTCCTGCTTTACCGTGTACCAGACCTCTCGCTACAAATTTCCCGACTCCGAACCTCTGCTGCCTGCCCTGACCCTTTTGCCTTCTACGACCATGAACATTGCCGCCTGCCCTGACTTCTCCCGCCCACGACTACGAATCTCGGGCTACGATTCTTTTACAACGCTGCACCTCGGCCGCCATCACAAGCAAGTCACGTCAGGGGGGACGACCTGGTAGCCTCACGCCGCAGCAAGTCCATCCCGCTTTGCGGCGGGCTCTGGTGAAAACCGGGGGTTACTTAGATTCCGTTCCCTGGCGTGGCTTAACTACCATCGCTTGCGGTGGTCCGGCGGATCCACTACCCAGCCGTCACAGCATCTGCCTTTTCAGCTTTGCCCATAAATTTTCAACAGGATTGAGATCAGGGCTTTGTGATGGCCACTCCAATACTTTGAGCTGGTTATCCTTACACCACTTCATAACCAGTTTGGCAGTATGCTTCTGGTCATTGTCCATTTGGAAGACCCATTTCCACCCAAGTTTTAACTTCCTGGCCGATGTCTTGAGATGTTACTTCAGTATTGCCACATAATCTTCTTTATTCATGATGCGATCTATTTTTTGAAGTGCACCAGTCCTTCCTGAAGCAAAACAACCCCACAACATGGTGCTGCCACCCCCGTGTTTCACAGTTGGGATGGTGTTCTTTTTCCTACAAACGTAACAATGATCATTATTGTCAAACAGATCAATTTTAGTTTCATCAGACCAAAGACCATGTCTCCAAAAATGTAGGTCTTTGTTCCTGTGTGCATTTGCAAACATTAATCTGGCTTATATGTGCTTCTTTTGGAGTAATGGCTTCTTCCTGGCAGAGTGGCCTTTCAGTTTATGTTGACACAGTGCTCGTTTCACTGTTGATAATGACACAATCTTATCAGCTTCCGCCAGCATCTTCACAGGGTCTTTTGCTTTTCTTCTTGGGTTGATATGCACATGTCAGACCAAAGCACGTTAATCTCTGAGACACTGAACCCATCTTCTTTCTGAGTGGTATGATGGCTGGACATTCCCATCTTGTTTGTACTTGCGTATAATTGTTTGCACAGATGAACGAGGCACCTTCCGGTATCTGGAAATTGCACCCAAGGATGATCCAGGTTAGTGAAATTCCACAATTCTCTCCATATAATCTTGGCTGATTTCTGTAGACTTTCCCATGATGTTACACAGAGAAGCATTGTTTTCTGGTGTGAATTGAAATACATCCACAGGTGTGTCTCTAACTCAGATGTTGCCGTCAAAAGCTTCAAAAGACATAACATCATCATATGGGCTGTCCAAAATAATTTCAAGGCAGAGTAATCCTAATGTATGTAAACTTTTGGCTTTGCAGAAAGTAATAAAAATGCCTTAAAAATTCTCTCTCTCATTATTCTGGCATTTAGCAAATAATTTTGGTAATCCTAATTGACCTAAAACGGGTAAGGTTCATTCTAATTTCATGTCAGATAGTGAGAAAAAGATGAATATGTGTTTTTTTTTATACATACATATTGTGCATGTAAACTTCTGGTTTCAACTATATATGTCCATCAGCAGGATGCATTGAATCTATCTGATGGCAAAAAAAAGCCTTAAAGAAGCACTCCAGGATAATTTTTTTCTCTTCTGCCCTGTTAATATGCTACATAATGGCCCCAATAATTTTTTTACTGACAGTTTTATTCATGGATTATAGGCTCTGTTTCAGTACTTTCATTTGATCATGTGACCTGCACTCCCTAAATCATAAAGCTTCTGCAGCGCAGACTGGAAGTCACATTGTATACGCATCCCTATGAGGCTCACATTGAACGTCTTATGTGAATGCATAGAAAAACTGACTTCTGGTCCATACTTCAAAAGCTGTTTGATTGAGATAGTGTGAGTGCAGGCAAATGATCAAAAAAGACTGGAAAAAAGCTCATCATTCATGAACAAAGCCACTAGGAAGAAAATGATTGGCATTACTACTGTATGTACTTCACCTACATAACAAAAGGGGCAGAAAATGAAAAAAAAAAATGCTTCTTTAAATAGCTACAAACACAAAAAATTGCTGATAGAAGGAAAGCAAATCTGATAAAACCGACTTTGGTCCCTTAAGTAAAAGTAGGCTATAACAATAACTAAGAGAGAATCACCCAAAATAAAATAAAATAAAATCTTATAACATAAAAATGTGGGAACTTACCGGTTAGATCCTTCACAGCTCTATAATTGATGACAGTGCAGCCAACACATGTTGCTTTGGTGTCAGAGACTAAAATGACAACAACCTTATATCTCCAAGATATAATAAAAACCCAGTCAGGGAGGAATTTTTTACATAAATGTTCTTTCTTTTCACAGTGGATGATGAAATCCAACTTTTAGGGATGTCTCTCAAGCAACATCAGTAAGGTATTCTCACAGCAGTACAAGTGGCGTAGTTGCAGGGGTCACAGAGGTCGGACTTGTGACTGAGCTCCACAGGCCCCCCTTGCCACAAACTGTATCGCTGGGTCACATAGACCCAGCAATGCAGCGATCATAGCTCCTGCCTGCGGCAGTGAAGGCAGCGGCTGAGGCTCAACCATCAGAATACACTGATCCCAGCAGTTCAGCCACTGAAGGCAGCGGAGCGAGGCAATGACGTCAATCTGAAATGTATTTTTGCTGCTCTCACACTTTTTTCTACATACAGCAAGAGCCAGCACACCACAGGTATTGCTGGGAGCTGTGGTCCACCAAGCAAGATCAGTACCATAGTTTCTATTCACTTACATGCTATTCTAATGACTTTTCTTGTATTTCCAGCCCTTTTTGCCTTTTACTTGTTTGGGGCATTAAAGGTAAGT